>NMUG010008102.1:0-11782 GCA_002855965.1 Monotropa hypopitys | reverse complement strand
CTGGGGACGGGTCATGACAAATTCAAATTTTGATTGTCGCGCCTCCTTCACGTCATGTCAAAACAAACCATCATTCTCGAACATTCCACCATTTAAATGCATTCTCCCTAGACCGAGATCTCACACCCAGACCGAAACTTCTGCATTCTTCGTCCTCATACTCCAGTAAGTCACTCATTCTTCCTATCTCTGTATTCTCACTCTTTCATCTTCTTTACGTAGCACACCTTCTCGAGACCATGGACATCTTCAGGGTTAGGGTTAATGATTCCCATAAAATGGCACAGTTTCGAGAATACTTCAATGTCCTTGAGGATGTGTGTTGAACTCGCTCCACGAAACTATAAGTGGAAGGATGCAGACGACAACACCCTCCTCATCTCTATTCTTGCTGTGTTTGAGGCAGGGATTCGATTCCCACTCGATCCCCTCTTTCGCCAGTTCTACAACTTCTTAGGCTTAACCCCTACACAAATGTCCACCAACATGGTGCGCATTTGTGATGGGGGTTTCTACCCTAAATTGCATTACCGGCTCTAAAATGACCATACATGAAATTCTATACCATTACATCGTTAACTGTACCAAAGAGGGGATTTGGTACTTCAAATTTAGGGTTGAAAGGGGGAAGTTGGTCCTGAATACCCCGAACACCGATAAAGGCAACGACGATGACATCTTTATCATTATGGGCAACTAGAGTACTCTGTCGGCGAGCCACATGATTGCTCCATGTCTCGCCATGACGGATCCCTTGTCAGTTCCTTCCCCTTTTAATTTACTTCTTTTCTTTGCTTCACATCTCTTTCCAATGCACTTACTTATCTAACTTGTGGTATCTGCAGCTGCATCTGAAATCAACAAAAAAATTCCTCAAATACAAAGAGTACCTGAAGAAAGAGTTTGACAAAGCATTGAACTATAAGAATGTTGCCGGACAGACCCTAGACAGCTCCATTTCCAACCTATTTGATTACACACCGTATTACCGGGGCTACAGAGGGGTGAGGCAACCTACCCTAACGATCAACCCTGACCCAGAAGTTCAAAGATCAATCCAACCTGTCAGAACCCTTGCCAAGATCGATAAAGGCAAAGCCCTCGCAGTTGTTCTACCTGTTGCAGAAACTGGCGCCTCCAGACGCGTTGCCCCCTTGACCAAAGGCCCGCTCCTGATGACTTGGAAGACGAGATGAGTCGTTTCAACCTGGATGGGATCTTCCAAAAAGTTGTTGGCAACCGAATTCGCTCACCTTGGGGTCGCCGACCTGCCTTTACTTCTACCGCGGACGTACTGCAAAGTGCCGCGCTGGCAGCTGTTGTTACCACCAGCGCCAACATCCCACCAACCACTACGGCCAAGCCTATCACCAAACTTCCCATCTCCAAACCCAAATCCACACAGATAACTGTACCTCTTCCTTCCACCATTGAGCCAATATCCGCACTCCCTCTAGTGGCAGTGATTCCTCTTGACACAGAGACCTCTGTCTATTCTGGAGCAGAAGAAGACCTTCCTCCACCCAAGAGAAGAAGGACTGAAAGAAGCCGCCAAGAAAAGACCACCATGAACCCTGCTCTCTGGGTCACTACATTGAACAAAGGCGGGGAATCCCTTGTCCAGGTGATCGACTAGGTAGACGAGCTGACAACTGCCCTGGGCCTGCCCCGGGTGATTTGCTGTCGAAGGACATGGAGTTAGAGGAAAGACGGGACAACGTGAACCTTTATGCTTCCATTTGTACTTGCTCATTCAAGGTACGCTCTGATATTATCTTATTTAATTTCCACTTTCACAAATTAACTTACTATTGTCTTCTCATCATTTCCCAAACTGTTCAATGTGCAACCGTGTTGAGCAAGAGACTCACCGAGTTAAATATTCAGTACGAGCATGAGCAAACTATGAACAGCAATCATGTAATATCCGTTCCCAGAAAAATATTAAAATATAAAATTTCTTAATTAGAATAATACAAGTGAGAAATAAAAATGAAAAGAATTAAAATACAAAGATGTAATAAAAATCTCTTGGAGTTAAGTAAATAAAAAGAAGATGGGATTAAATAAGAGAAGTAATACTTGAAAATAACCTGGACTAAGGGTGATGTGTGTATAGGATTTTGACCTAAGGGTTGTAACCTACATAAAGGGGAGCAAGTGTAGGGAATTGGTGCCTTTGAAGGGGTAGTATTTGACATGTAATGGAGGCATAATCTGATTTGTAATATCAATCCCGTATGTATCATTGTAGAGACAAAAACAAAAAGGTAGAAGGAGAGAAAAGAGGTGAGAAGCTTGAGAAATTGGTGCTTTATATTTGGGTATTCAAGGGGAATCAAGGGAAGAGCCTTAGGAAGGCTATAATCTACAGAAGAACCAACTTATTGAGGTAAGAATTTCATCTATCTCAGGTGTAAGTTCATAAGAAATAAGTATGTTCTTGAGCTTTTCTTAAAAAATCTGTGGAAAAATACAGTTGGTAGAAATTATGATAAAATGGATCAAAGTATGTTACTTTTAAAATTTAGTTTGGAAATATATTAATATATGTTTATAGTAGTTGAATATGAAATTTTAGAGGATTTGATGGAGGAAATTGTGAAGAAATTGAGTTTGAAAACGAAGTTCCCGAGCAGAATTCTGCAGATTCTGGCCACTGTTCTTCACCGGTAGGAGACCAGTATGCTGGCCGGCATGCCAGGCAGTATACCGGGTCCATACCGGCCTATAAAAAATTGGTTAAGTGTTTGACCCAGCCATTTTTCCCGAGAACAAACTTAATCGGCATGCCTGCTGGTACACCGACCTCGTACCGGTTGCGTACCGGTGAGTACAAAATTTGTGCAATTAGTTTTTAATTTGAGAAAAATGAAATTTGAGTTTAATATAGCTATTCTAAACATAATTTAGCTTAATTATAAAGGAGTTTAATTCAATTGCTTTGGATTGAAAGAAATTTGATTTATTTGTGAACTTTGCTTCAGGAGGAACGTCAAAGTATCTATACCCGACACAGTCAAATTTTAAGAAACCTTTGTAAGAGTAATCGGTGAGTGTGGTAGCTATATTAAGTATTGTAAGGTTTCTCTTTTTCTATTAAAATATGTTTGATGGAAATTGTGATATGTGTTATCGCACAAAGGCCTTAGTTGCATGCTAGGATGTTTCATGAGATTATATTTGGTAATTTATTGATGTTTTAACATGAATGTGATTCAAATGAGGAAAGTGGGGAAACACCGAGGAAACATGTGGGGAATCACCGAGGCAAGTGAGGAAACACCGAGGAAAGCTAGATAATGTGTTTTTTTATTTCTTTTGACTATTTAGAATCTGATATCTGTTTCTGTTTCTGGTTGTCCGTGCTGTACCACATGCCATCTGTTTCTGCTTCTGAATGTCTGTTAATGTATCATATATTTTTGTTCAGTACTTTGTTCATTGCAAAACTTTCTATAGCTTACACGACTCCTAGATTTTTTTTTCTTTGTATGAGCATTGAGGGATCCAGATTCGGGATAACTGGGAGTGGTCCACTACAGTCTTGGAGGTTGCAGTTGGAGGAGCTTGTAGTAGTAGTCTGATAGCGCTGTTCTTTTCCTTACTTTTGGGTTGCTACTTTTATAGAATGTTATCTGTATATGTCAGTTGACAATACTTTTGGGTTTCACACTGGAGCTTGATCTTAATGTTGTTGTATGTAGATTATCATATCTAGTGGAGTTGTTTCTGTACTTATATAATAGACTATTTCAGTTGTATGTTTGACTTGTGTAGTCAATGCTAGAATTTCTGTATTTTCACATCATCGTGTCCATTTAATATAAATTGTTATAAGTGGAACAGGGTGTGACAAACTGCCTGGTCCAGATAGAGAAAAAGGATGAAAAGATAGCTATGCTGACTGAGAAGTCTGCCCAAATCGCCACCGAGCTGATGATTGAGAAGGCTCTAGTAAAGAAGGTCGAGATGTAGGCAAACCACTAGTTTACCAAGCAGCAGGAACTTCTTGAGAAAACTAGAGCTAACGCGAGGGATGAGATATAGAGGAGATCCGAGACTCATATGGAGGAGCAAAAAGAAGCTACTGAGAAATTCAAAAATCGCTCCATAGCCTTAGAGCAAGCCCGGAAGGAGATGGCCGAGCTGAAAGAAAAGCACATCCTAGAGAACAAAAAGGCCTGGGAGGATGGGCACACTACTGGAATTGCCGAGACAGGGGAAGTGTATGACAAGGAGTTCATTGAATAGCTCCCTAGCCTAGAGGACTCGATATTTTCCAGGTACTAGGGATTTGTGTTAGACTTTATGGGAGTGGCTTTGGATTCTCCACTTCGCGTGGTGACTCCTCTACCATCCGTCTTTATGTCATTCCAGCCATCTTCCCTAGCTCAGGAAACCATCGATCCCATACTGCCAGGGATAGCCGAGCTGGTCTCCTCGACCATGCCACCTTCTACTAACCTCACATCTGACTCAGTTGCCATCCTGCCATCCTCTGCTGCTTCCGAGATCTCCCAAGTTGCTGTTCCACCACCTGATTCAAGCCTTGCTATCGATTCAACTTTGATCACTTCTTCTGAACCTTCTCTGGCTGCTACCACAGAGCCATCATTTGCAACCTTAGCCATTGTTGATGTGGTTGATGTGGTTGATGTGGTTTGACTTTAATCATTGCACTTGGTCTATAATAATTTCTCGAACTATTGGTATTAGCAACTTGTTTGCTGGTATCTCTACCTTTGATTTTCTTTAGGGATGGATGCTTGACTTGTGCTTGCTTTCTAACTTTACTTTAATCTTCAAGTCTGAACTTATTTGCAACACTTATCTTCTGCTTCACACTTTTTACGTAAATTTTGCTTTACTTATTGCTTAGCTTTACTTCTTACTTCATCACTTGACTTCTACTTCTGCCGCATTGCAACCTGCTTGTGATCTCCTATTTCTGGAAATCATATAAGTCCTGGTTGTGCGGGCATGTGGGTTTCCTACCCTGTTTAAGCCTTAGGAAAAATTAATTACTTCATTGGCCAAGGAAGGTTATAATTTTCTGAGTTTCTCATTCATTCCAACCCTGGGCTGTCTCGGAATTTACCATCCCCTAAAGGCAATGGTGGATCGAGGATCAACCATACCCTTTTGGGTTTCCCACCCATTTCAAACCTAGGCCCTCTTGAGACTTTCATCCCTTTTAAGGCTTTCGACTTAGGATCTTGTAAAGAAACTTGAAGGTTTAACTCCCAATTTTGAGATCAAGGCCTTGGGACTTCTGATCCCTTGAAAGAACTGAGCTCGGGACAATGGTCCTGGGCCTTCTCAACCAATTTCCCCACATTCCCTGTATGGGACCATTCACCCATTTTAAACCAGGGCCACCTTGGGATTTCTCATCCCCTAAAGACAGGCTTTTGGTTTAGGATCAATTAAGAACCTTGAATTTTTAGTTCAGAAACCTTGGGATGTTACATCAAGATCTTAGCTCGGGAACAATAGTCCTGGGACTTCTCAACCCATTCCGAGCATTCCCTGCTCAGGACCATTGCCCCCAATGAGGAAGTGAAGTCTGGGTCAAGACTTTGCTTTCTCATTCAAATCCCTGACTCGCTTCAGTTCGGAAATTCATCACACTTGCACAAAAAATTAGAACTTCAATATTGAAAACAACTTTATTCATAAACTTCGTCTGGAGCACATCAATACATTCTGAATTTCTACTGATAAAACTTCTTCAAGTTTGAGACATTCCAAGTGCGGGGGATATGTATTCTATCGAGATCTTGAAGCTTGTAGGATCCCCGTCCTTCTATGCCAGTCACTTTGTACGACCCTTCTCAATTTGGCCCCAACTTACCATCTGCGGGATCCTTCGTGTTACCTAGAACTTCCTGAGGACTAAGTCACCAATCTTGAACTCTCTGATTAGGACTTTGTAGTTGTGGAATTTAGCCAATTGGCTCTGGTAGGAGGCCAATTTGACCAAGGCCCTTTCTCGTCTTTCTTCTGCTAAGTCCAGTTGCACCGCCAAAGCCTGATCATTGCCCCCTGTTCTATCAACTCAGTTCGAATTGTAGGGATCCCAATCTCAAGTAGTATTACAGCCTCTAATCTGTAGGCTAGTGAATAGGGTGTCTCACTGGTAGCTCATCTGGGCGTAGTGCGGTAAGCCTATATAACCAACGACGGCTCATCTATCCATCTTCCTTTAGCTTTCTCTAGTCTCTTCTTAATCTCATCAAGTACTGTCTTGTTCGATGCTTCATCCTAGCCATTGCTCTGAGGATAGCTGACTAATGCATAGAAATTCTTTATCTTGTACGTTGCACAGAACTTCTTGAACTTGTCTTGAAACTGCGTGCCATTATCTGACACAATGGCATATGGGATTCCAAAACGTGTAATGATGTTCCTTCATACAAACTGCTCACTGTTATGTTTAGTAATTTTCGCTAATGGCTTTGCTTCTATCCACTTTGTAAAATAATCTGTTCCCACCAGTAAATACTTCTTAGCTCCCCACACTATCAGCAAGGGACCCACAATGTCTAGGCCCCACTGAGCAAAGGGCCATGGGCTTGTGAGTGGTGCGAGGTCCATGGACGGCGTGTGGATGATTAGTGAGAACTTATGGCACTTTTTACAACTTCTGACATAAACCTTGGCATCTTCTTGCATATATGGCCACCAATAGTCCTGAGATATGGCTTTATTGGCTATTGATCGCCCTCCAGTGTGGCTGCCGCTTACTCCTTCGTGGATTTTGAATAGAAATTGTTGAACAAATATGGTATGCACACACCAGAAATAGGGTTCCGTGGAGGATTTTCTGTATAAAACTCCATTCGGTGAAATCCAAAATCTAGCTGCTTTAATTCTGACCTTATGAGCCTCCTTTTTGTCTTCTGGCAAACTGTTGGTCTTGAGGTAGGAGATGATAGAGTCCATCCAGCTCGGCCCCATATCCACTTCTCGTACTTCTTCTTACTCATGTACTCGAATGCTCGACTTCTGGATGGTGTCCACACAAACTGTGCGACGTAGCTCTCACGACATTGACGAAGTAAGACATGTCAATGCATCTGCATGGCTGTTCTGCTTTGAGATGATCTAGATTATCTTGACTTTCTCAAACACTTGCAATTTATTCTTTACTTATGTGGCATATAAGGCCATTCGATCGTCTTTGGTGGCATATTTCCCAGAGAGTTGGTTGACCACCAACTGGTTGTCACAATAGATTATCAAATTCTTTGCTCCACATTTCTGGGCACTAATCAATCCAGCCAATATTACTTCATATTCTGCTTCATTAATTGATTCTTTGAAGGCTAGCCGTACCGATTGCTCTATAACTAACTCTTCTGGAGATATCAATATGACCCTTACACCTGATCCCTTATTGCAGGCTGATTCATCCACGTAGAGCTTCCATAGCTCATCCATAGATGGCTCATCAACCGTTAGCTTGGAATGTGTAGGGACCCCCTCCACTTCACTTTGCTACTCTGGTACTGGGACAGGACCCTGTGGGAACTCGACAACAAAATCTGCCAAGACTTGCCCCTTGATGGCTGTGCGGGGGACGAACTCAATGTCATACTTGCCCAACTCGACTGACCATCCTGCCACCCTCCCAGACAGATCTGCCTTTCTTAGAACAGACCTGATTGGGTTAGTGGTTGGTACTTTGATTGGGTGGGCAAGGAAGTAATTTTGCAGATTTCTAGATGTCATCACCAAGGTAAGGATCAACTTTTCCAATGAGAGGTATCTGGTTTCTGTATCTAGCAATGTCTTGCTTACATAATAGACTGGTATCTGTTACCGATCTGCCTCCTTGATCAAGACTGCATTAACAGCATGCTCTGAAACTGCAAGGTATACTGTCAATACTTCTTTGGGATCTAGTGTGGCTATCAATGGTGGTGGTGCCAGGTGTGAGACCCCGCCCCAAATAAATAGAATTTTTGTAATTAATTAAATCATTAGAAATATTTTATGGATTTTATTTAGCATTTAAATCATTTAGGTTTAGGATTGAAGTGTTGAACCCTTGGAAAACTAAGGGAAATGATCTAAAGGGCCCAGTAGAGTAAGCCCAGCCACCCGGTGCAGGCCGGACCAGCCTTGTCTGGACGAGTCCAGCCTAGCCCGCCGTTCAGACCGACTGCCCAGCTCCGGACCCGAAGGCCAGCTGCATGGCAGCAGCTGTGCCGAGCTGCACGGTCCAGTCCCATCCGGACTGACCCGCCGCCTGACACGAATGGGACAACACAGTCGCAGGTTCAAACTGTCCTGCAGAGTGCTCAGACCTGACTTCGATGGGACAAGTCCCTGAACCGTTCGGCAGGATTAAGGTTCAATCCAATCAACCATTAAATGTCCCCAACTACCACCCCAACCCCTCCGAACCCCTATATAAGTAACCCTTGAAGTGCATTCATTTCCACCAAACTCCTCCACACTCGAAGCTCTAGAGAGAGAGAACCTTTGTTCCCGACGTCCTAGTGTTCGGCAGACTCAACACTTGGAATATTTTCTGAGTGCAGCAACCCTCCGGACCATCTGTTCCACCAGAAGCTCCACCAGCCTTAGCTCGGCCAAACCGTTCGATAGACCAGAAGAATCCCACTATCCGGACCAGAGCTCCCGTAGCGTTCAGCTCGGCAGAAGTTTGTCCGAACATCTCCTGTGATCTCAAGTAAGCCCCTTAGTCCTCCGGCCATATTTTGTCATGATTCTTACTTCCCCTTGTTCGGCAAGTCCATTTAAGGACATGGCCGTACTGACCCCTGCTCGGCAGCCTTCCTTTGGCTTAAACCGAAGCAACCCAGGCTTCTGTGCTTTAGCTCGGCAGCTCGGTACTGAAACAATCAGTCCCAACAGAACTTATTTAACCCTCCGACTAAACTTATTTCAGTTCGGCAAGACATACCGAACCATCTCATGCACACTGCTGACCTTCCCACATCAATTGCCGACCTCCCACTTACCGGAGCACTTCTGCTCGGCAAAGGTACATTCCGTCTCTGAACTTCTTTAACTATTTGAGCTCGGCTAAGTAGCCAGTAGCTCAGGCATTTAGCCCTAGAGTCTTATAAACACCTTATTGACTTTTTCAACCAGTAGTTATGCCCGAAGCACCATTTCCCGCGCTGCCCTATTACACCAGTTCCCTTGTTGGCAGTTCGGCAAAGCTTTTGCTCGGGAGAGTTTTTGTTCGGCAGAACCCTTAGTCCAGTGTACCGCCAGCTCGGCAAGGCCTTGCTCGGCAAGGCCTTAGCTCGGCATAAGGACCCTTCGGTCCAGAAGACTCTAGAACCAGTCGGTTAATTAAAATGTGTTCCTAACCATACCAACCGGCCACTGTCCTCTGGACAGAAGGCCCTCAGTCACTTGTACTACCCGGAGCTCGGCCAGTTGGCCAGTTTAGCTCGGCCAGTTTAGCTCGGCAGCAACCTTAAGTGTTCGGTAGAAGCTTATTTTGTGTCCTTTATATTTTATGGCAGATTTGAAGTATTGATTTAAAAAGGAACCAACCCAGGAAAAAGGTGAATCTGTACATGCCTTCTTTACTCTTACTTTTCCTCACTTGCTCACACATTTTACAACTTATCATTATGGCTATTGAGCCGGAAAATCTACTATGTTATCTCTCTTGCAAATTGAAAGAAAAGAGCTTGTGATAAACCTTTTCACATGGATAAACAAACCGGAAATGTTTTATGTGATTCTCGGCACGGACATGTCATGGCTATGGAATATGGTCAAAACGGATAAGAGCCCGAATGCTAGGGGCAGGGTCAGATACCATGTATGAAGGGACAGACTATAAGGTTGGGACCAAACCAGATGGTCATTGGATGATATCATACCACTTTGCAAATTACGGGGTAGCTCCCCTTGTTCTGGTACCGTGGATGCTGTAATTGGTTGGCTTGATAGACTGGTTGACAGTCATACAATTCGGGTGGAATACCCAAAGCAATCAATATGCACTTGTTGCAGGATCATGTATGGAGGATGCCGAAAATCTGATATGACCGGAATGGGTCAATGATACTACTCTTGAGGCTATTGAGCCACTCATACTATATTTCTATGAAATGATTTACTTGTAGGAAATGATCTCGGTTGTCCATGAAACTTGTAGTTTGGGCATGTACTGAATTCACTCTAGCTTTATAGCTTATGTGTTTTTCTAAAACTCTTTTCAGGATTTGAGGAACAGGAGTAGGAGCTTTTGGAGTTATTTTTATATGTCTCAACTTTTGATTATCACATGTATCAGCCCATGGGGCTTGCTTTGTATCTCAAAATCATATCAATGAACTATTGTGGGTATTAATGCACTCTCTGGGTTATTTCACGCTTTCCGCTATTCTTTCAATCTAAAATTGTTCGTTGAATCTTTACACTCATTAAATAGGGTCTTTAAGCAAGCTTGCTCATTGACCGGTCATGACTCATGTGAGATTGGGTCATGACACCTGGTACTTCTTTAGGTCTTGGAATGTTACTTCACAGACTGCCCCCACACATACATAAGAGGCACTCTTCTTTAAAAGCTAGAAGAACGGTCTGCACTTGTCCGAGCTGTGGCTTATGAAACAGTTCAGTGTGGCAACCATCCCAGTCAATCATTGTACCTCCTTAGTCGTTCCTAGACTTTGGAGGGTCTGTAAGGCAATGATCTGATCCGAGTTGGCTTCAATTTCTCTTCTTGTCACTAAATGGCCCAAAAAATTGCTTGAGCTTACTCCAAAGGCACATTTTGAGGCATTGAGCTTCAACTTGAACTGTCTAAGTACTTCGAATGTCTTGCATAGATCAACAAGGTGGAAGTCCGTATCCTTGGACTTGACCACCATGTCGTCTATGTAAACTTCCATGGTCTTGCCAATCAGATTTGAACATGAGAGTGGCCAGTCTCTGGTAAGTTTCCCCCGCATTTCGTAGCCCATAGGGCATAACTTTATAACAGTAGAGTCCCAATGGGGTGATAAATGAAGTCTTCTCCTCATCAGGCTCATACATCACGATTTGATGGTAGCCCCTGTAGGCATCCAAAATACTCATGTGCTTGTATCCTACCGTGGAGTTAACTAGCTGATCGATTTTAGGCATTGTGAAACTATCTTTAGGACAAGCTTTATTGAGAGTAGTGAAATCTACACATACATGCCATATTCCATTTTTCTTTTTTTACAACAATAGTGTTTGATAGCCACTCTGGGTAATACACTTCCCTAATGGATTTTGCTTTTAACAACCTATCTACTTCTTCAAGAACTACTTCAGCATGTTGAGTGGTTGATCTTCTTCTTCTCTACATGACCGGCTTGTGGCATGGATCCACGTTGTAACATCCCTTACCAAAAGTCTTACTAAAATACGTGGAATAAAAAATTTCTAACATTAAAACCCAAGAGTTGATAAGAGTCTAAGTCACAAGACTAACATCAAGTGTTAAAAAGAAATCCCAAAACTTTTATTATCAACTACTACAATCATAAGTACTAAAAAGTTTCACCAAGAACAAGTACCAACTAGAAGAGTACAAAAACACTAGTACAAAGGAAATGAAATTCCTCAAGCTAACTTTCCATCACATAGAATGAACTTCAAGCCTATCAAATTCATGCTTTGTTGGCCCTATGTTTTGATGGTGCATTATTTACACAAATATAATAATTATAAAATGATTTTAAGAAATTCTTGAATTATAATTAAAATGTTTAAATCTCTATTTAAAATCAAGAATAGTATTTGTAAGCTT
>NMUG010008101.1:0-11783 GCA_002855965.1 Monotropa hypopitys | reverse complement strand
CAAGGTCATCATTTTATTCCAATATTCATTTCCGGACGACTCCTTACCAAGCGAGTCTCCAATCTCTCATAGACAATGGTGAGTAAACCACATGTGTTAAGGTTTTTCCCAGGATCCCGCCTGCCGACGTATCTGGTATATTCTGAGACTTTCGGGAACTCATATCTCCCACCTATGGCCAAAGGATCTTATTCCTAGATCGTCACCCGTCAATGACATCTAGTTATTCCGCGACTTCGGGAACGCGTATCTCCCACTTAACACGATACAAAGACTCGGGCAATACCATCCAAGTCAATCCCACATTTCACTTCTTTATTTCATTGGTAAATTTTTGTGAATAATTGAGGATTGGCTAAGGGTGGTCCTCTTAAGATTCATCCCTCATATTGGGAATTCATTGCATTCATTAGGTACTTTTCATTGTAGATCAAACCGTTCATTTTTCATAATTCCATAATCCTTTCAAGGTAGGGTCCAATACAAACTTCCGATTTCCCATCGTCACAACATCACGGGGCCTTAGACCGACCACACCATATGTACGAGTACCCAACAAGAGCCACAATACCAACATACTCAAGAAACCCCATGACCAATCCCGAATGAAAAGTAGATTTACCACAATTAACGACAAGGGGGAAAATCCCCAACCTATCACCACTCACACCCACACAATACCGTAAGGACCCAAGTGGCACGACACGATCCCATTTACTTACTACTACTATTCGACACGGTCAACGTACCCTAATTCCACCTCAAGGCCTACTCGGGCATTTTATCAAACACATGGCGACTATACAATTTTAAGGGTAATCCCCAATACACAAGCTAGTCTCCCCACATCTACACCACTCCAAGACCAACACAATTTCCTGAGGCTAACTCGACGCCAACCAATCGAACTACCAACGGTACGATTACGCAAAGTAAATGAACGATCGATATAACAATGAGACATGGAATAGAAATATGCACACCCACACATACTAGGTAGGAGTTAAGGGTTACCCACCAGAATGTCGTCGGAGAAATCTCCGGAGCAATCACCGGAAAAATATCCAACGTGATCCGAATATACCGCCATAAAGCTCCCGTCGTACCCTACGCAACGCAACCATTATCAAACAATGAGAGGGAATAATTGTAGGAGCTAGAGATTGAGAGAGAGGAGGGAGACTTACCACGTATACGCGAACCACTACCGTCAACACGAAGCTCTCGACGCGCTCACCGACATTAACCAAGGAGATGAGCTCCGATTCTCTATGGATCTTCCATCAATCAAGAGAGAATGGAGAGGGAGAGAAGAGGGAGGGAGAAATCTACAGAAAATGGGGTTTGGAATGCCCTAAAATTGACCAAAGGCATATATATAGGACCGCGAGCGAAAATACCAAAAAGTCCTTCACTTAATAAAATCGCGCAGCAAATTTTGCCTTCCCGATCGGTCGACGGATTTGGCCCGACCGGTCGAGCTTCTTCCGAACAGCTCACTGCTGATCCCCGACCGATCGACGTAGTACACGTGTACCAGTCGACACGGCCAACTTTTCACTGAATTGAAATGTGGATTTTTCCGAGAGTATTTTGGCCCTAACTTCTTCGTCCGGACTCCGATTGAGGCGATTCAAGTTGCGTTGGATTTGCAATCAAATAATCTACGACTTCCATGAATAAAGAATTCTGATTTGGAAAACGGATCAGGTTGATGGATTTTTATACGCGATTTAGGACTTTCGATTTATTAAAACGCATGGAAATTAATTAAAATTTTCGGAGTGTGACAAACTACCCTACTTACAAAAATTTCGTCCTCGAAATTTACTGGAGTAAGAAGATAGAGGATTAACGCCACAACCCAAAAAGAACCCAACGAAGAGTCGCGCTCCATCACGATTCCGTTGCGACCGAAACTACTTCCCAACAAGGAACCACACGCCATACACTTCCCGAAAGGTCGAACCGCTCTCTTGACACAATCCACAATCAATGGATGACCAACAACGAATCACGCTTAAGGACCGAAAGTCCACAAAAGAACAACTCTAACGAGATTCGTATACGAACTCCATCCGGTTTACGCCACAAGCACGTAAAGATCAATCGCCAAAAGACACCGAACAAGGGTACCAGCATCGCGAATATGCACCACCAAGCGAAGAGCACACCGTTCAGCCGGAACAAGTCAAGATATGCCGACACGACGAGTCGTAATCCGAAAGCTATTCGCAACCAACCCGAATCCCATATGCATTATAATGTCTAGATACCCAATAAAGTACACACACGCCCTGGTGCGGTGATAGCATGACATTGGTGATCGTCCTGAGATGCCCCGACCGGTAGCGTTTCTCAATTCGATACACACAAGTCAAACATACATCACACATTCAAAGAAAAACCCACACACACCACACCAATTATGCAAGTGTTAAGTCCAAACAACACAACTTAGCACAAACTCACACCGTGTATAAAATTCAATATGCAATCGTACCCATTTTTCCATGCATCGCTAACTCACATCGCCTTGAAGGTCCAACACTTCTCCACAAACAAGCACGAACAAGTTGGTACGAATGTAATAGGTAAACGCAACAATAAAAGAAGAAGTCAAAACTCCCTACCACGATTCACAACACCCAACAAGGAAACATCCCACAACGAAACGAAACATTGAAACATCCCAGTAAGAAGGCTTAACCGATTAAACCCGCTATGATTATCCAACATAATCCAATGACGTCCAACAAAATGAACGGTTCTCAAGTAGGAAGCCAACAACCAACACAACTAGGAAATTTAGCAACTTCAAATGTAAACGAGAAACTTGACGAAGGTGAACTTTAAGAGAGATCACAAGATAACCTCAAGATATAAATAAGGTGCAATGCAAGATCACTGATCAATATAGTTTTCAATACAATCTCAAAGAAACTGATACATAAGAAGGATTACAAGTCAAAGTGAAATCCCAACAACACAACTAGAACATGGATTTCAACAAGTCCAACACGGAGGCGAAGCTTGACTAAGAAAAAAACACATGATGCCATCAATTTCTTCAACCTTGATTTCTCATTGATTGGGGCAAGCTCTTGCCACATGACCAACTTCACCGCACACGAAACAAGACTTCGGAGGAGGAACCGACACGGTGCACTGCGAGCAGAAATGACCTGGCTGATGACATTTATGGCACACAATGTGGGAGACAGAAGCAACTACCGGCTTGCGCGATGAAGAAGACGAACCACCACTTCGACGATCGCACGATGACTCCACTTGGTTATGATCCCACTTCTTACTAAGATTTCCGGATGAACTCGAGCTCTTGCAAGCAACACGAGGAGGAGACTCAACTCTAGAAGTCGTCTTCAATTGACTAAGGCACAACTCTACTTCCCTAGCACTCTCCAGCAAAGATTGATAGCTCTGAATATGTTGACCCACAACAAACGGCTGTATCGTGGGATGCAAACCTCTTTCGAATCTTCTACACTTGTGACTTTATGACCGAACCAACTCCAATGCGAAGCACGACAAGGAATGGAACTTAGAGGCATACTGAGTGACCGTCATGTCACCTTGCGTCAACCGCTCGAACTGTAGACCCATCGCCTCACGACACGAATCAGAAAAATACTGAGCATCAATTACAGCTTCAAACTGAACACAAGACATACCTTTCGAAGAAGAGGAACTCGGTACTCGATCACTTTGCGTCAGTGAATCCCACCACACACCTGCTTCACCGACCAATTGAAAAGTCGCTAAGGATACTCGAACGGAGTCTTCGGTGATTTCCAACGTATCTAGAACTTTGCGAATTTCAACAAGCCAATGGTTTGCCTTCAAAGGATCTCCGAAACCATTGAACTGAGGAGGATTAAAGCGAAGAAAATCTCTAACCATCTGCGAAGATCGGTTTCTCTGTTACCCAACAACAAACCCGATTCTCGACCACACGCAACAATGGCTGCTGCCAATCTCTCGGCCAACTGATCGAACTGCAATTGAACTCAATCTCCAAGAATAACTCTCGGAGTGGGAATACCACGACGATTCCGATATGCCACACGTCTAGGAGCCATTGAAACACTGGTACAGAGAATAATCAACGTCACTGCACGTGAATATTCGTATTGCACTAGAAAAGAATGAATACGACACATAGAGCATGTAGATTCTCCCAAGAGGCAAAGGACCTGAAATGGTCACCAACATCAAATCACTGGAGAAATGGGGAGCATAAAAGCTAAGCCGCAAAAGGAATAGGAAGAACAGATCTCATTTTACCCGAAGATGCACGAACGGAAGCCTTAACAAATCACACAACCACACAATGAAACCAAACTTATGCCTCAAAACGGGAAACCCGACAAACCTCAAAAACATTATCCTTCCAAAGTCAAAACTTTCTACTACATATCCACAAACAGGGAGTCCCAAAACTCAACGGGACTTACGAAACCCCAAGACAACCAAGAATTTGTGCCTCAAAATGAAAAAGCCAACGAGTCTCAAGATCTCAGATCGTACCACAAATCACAATTCCCGCTACAAAGCCATAAAGAAATCCACAACTCAACTGAACAATGGAAGCAACACCACAAATCTCAAGAAAGCTAGGCACTCAAGCATACACCCGATACCACACCTATAGCCTTAAGGGGAGGAACAACACTCATCTCCCAACAAGTCAATGAAACTCAACAATCCAAGGAGGAGTCGACACGACACAAACGACTCTAAGGAAACAAACCCAAGGGAAACGGTGCTTCAAGGCACACGAGAATAATCATATCAATTGTAATGACCCTTGGAACCCATGGATACTAGGTGTCTCCCCACGGTCCGAAGGTATTCAAACTGAAAGCTCTGATACCAACTGTAACACCTCGTGTTTTTGAGTAAAACTTTTCCAACATTTTTTATTTTTGAAATAAAGTAAATACAAACATTGAGGAGTTAAAGTTTACTCTACAGAAGCATTGCGGTAGAAGTTCTCATTACATTCGTCTTGATATAATATGTATAATGACCCGTATTTTATAAAGTATTTTCCAAAATTTAAATTCGTATTCTTAATTTGATTGGAATCTTAATTTATTTCATCTTAAAATCCTAGTGTAATTTTAAGGTGGTTGAACCTAAATTACGATAGAAAATTCGATTACGAATCCAACGCAATTTGAATCACCTCAATCGGAGGTCGGACGAAGAATTTATTATTGAAATACTCTCGGAAGCCTTTTTTAAAAATTCTGGAAATTCCCTCCAAGGGACCGGTCTCCCTTAAATCAAGGGACCGGTCTCTCTTGAAGCCGAAGGGTCCTGAGTGTAAGGGACCGGTCTCCCAAAAATCAAGGGACCGGTCTCTGTTGAGGCAGAGAGGTCGGATAGGTGGAGAGACCGGTCTCCCAAAAATCAAAAGACCGGCCCCCCTGTGTATTTTTGTGGCAGCTTTTATTTCATTAAGGGTATTGTAGGGATTTCATTTGGGAGAGTATATATACACTAAAGGGTCCGAAAATTAGGTCATCCCGTTCATTTTTAATAACCCTACTCTCTCTCTACCTCCATTCCATATATTCTCTCCCTTCTCTGTAACTTTCAAGGATCTTCCATGGGGATTTTGAAGAAATCTCGAGAACAAAGCCTGTTATACACATCGAGAGCTATCCGGGAAGCACCATAGCTCGTCCATCCAACAAGTTTCAAATTTTCAGATTTTTTTGGGAAAGCTTCTTGAGATAGGAAATGTTTATTACTTGGTGTGTTCTTGATTGTGCCACTTCTCATTCCCTTGTATGAGCTTCAATTTTAGTCAATTTCATGTCTAGGTGTATAATCTCAAAATTGACCTAGGGTTTGGTGTTTAATCATGAAATTAGTTGAAGGCTTTTGAGTCTCTAGTGTTCCATGAAGTCAATTTCATGTTTGAATGTTTTGGGTGAAAACCCCCAATTTTGGGAAAACCCTAGATTTTTATAAATTAGGGCTATGATGAATAAATGGTCTCATGATAAAATTGGATGAGTATTCATACAATTGAGCATATTTCATGTCAAACTGATATATTAGACATATTGATCATGTGTGGAAAATCATGAGAAGGTATGTGGGAGTTAATATTGTACCATTGAGTCATGCATGTATTGAATTGGAATACATAGCATTGGTATGAAATTTACTAGCATTGGCTAGGAGTGATAATATGATGGACTCAATGAACAAAACACTATGACGTATGTAATTGATACAATTGACTAGCGTTGGCTAGGTGACGTAACGATAGGGGTTTGATTGATCTTGTATACGGAAACAGACTTATGACGGGGTTTCCGGGATGGTCGCGCCATCCACGACATTGTGCACAATGGGGGTATCTTGGCCCTCCCAGTGATTACTTGGGGAATGACGGACAAGATAGTTAGTGGGTTTGGCCGCCTACTAGACTACTCCTACCCTATTAAATGTTACATGACACATTGACACGTTGGACTAGGATAGCCTGGGGTGGACTTATGATGGGATCCCATGGCGTATCCATGATTACGAAACACGATGGTTGAACAATTTGAATAACTTGGGGTGGACTTATAATGGGATCCCAAGGATTATTCATGTTATGAATTCAAAGAAGAAAATGATAAACTTTTATGCTTATATGAAGGAAAGAAATTTGAGATTCATATGCATGTTCTTAAGCACTTGTTCTAGTGGCTTTGTTAGTGTACCTTGCATATGATTGTGTGGTGGAGTCACGTGATAGAAATGGATCATTGCCTTTGTTATGTCTCGTACATATGCATATGTTGCATGCCCAACATTCACACACTCGTTCACGTCGGTCTTGAGCATGCTAGGTAATAGGTATTTCCTAGTTTGGCATGATACGTCCTTATTTTTTTCCACATGTTGTGATCCTTCTCTTGGAGGCTTGGATGCTTGAGGCATTTGGAAAGGATTTGAAAGAAGTCCCCTCTTCTGTATTTTGTTTCATTGGTTTAAAATTTTAACTTACACTCATGACTGGATTTTCATGTTATGCATGGTTGGAAATGACTGGTTCTTAGATATTTGTTAATGAAGTGATGATCCATTGTTGCTCACTATTTTTAAATGATTTCAAAAAAATGGTTTGAAAATCCGGGGCTTGACAACTTGGTATCAGAGCTTTCGGTTTCGAAAACTTAGGCCTTTGGGGAGACTCTTAGTCTCTATGGGTTGCATTGAGTATTGTTGCATTATCTAGCATGCGTGTGAATATGTGAAGCATACATTGGCATAATCCATAGGCTTGTGAGAGTTGTGGAGTACACATATGCATTGTTCCTTTCCTCGGGTGTAGCCCTGTTATTCGATTCCATTGGTTATGAGAATCCGTTGTTAATCTCGTTAAGTATCCTTCTCCTTGATTGAGCCTTATACTATTGGTTGAACTACCTAATCGAGCCTTGTCTTGTGCTCCTTTCTCATTAAACTTGTGATCTTTTGTAGAAATGGCTTATCGTCGTGGTAGAAGAGCAGGTCGTGGCCGTTGGGGTGCGCACGCCCAGGACGCTCATAGTGAAGAGGTTAATGATAGGATGAGCTGGTTGGAGGACGAGGCCCCTCCTGTCATTCCGGTTCCTCAGGGATTTGTGGTTCCTGGCCAATTTGCTCAAGAGCTTGCGGCCGCCATGGTCGAAGCAAATCGCGGACTTGCTGCTCCGCGAGAGAACGCGGGAAATCGCACTATCGAGGCATTACGAGAATTTAGGTGTATGGATCCTTCGAAATTCAACGGTGAAGGCGATCCCTTGGAAGCGGATCATTGGCTGTTCGAGGTAAGAAAGGTGTTGGAAACTCTAGAGATCATGGAAGACAAATTGTGTATTTTCTTTACTACATACCAGCGGACTGGAGAGGCTAGTCAGTGGTGGAGTTCCATTCTGGAGATGCATCGTGCGAGTTTGCTTGCCAGTGGAGATGCTGATCCATAGGCTATTCTGGATCCTATTCATGGGATGACTTGGGACGATTTTCAGACTGTCTTTGAGGGGCAGTACTTTCCAGAGAGTTTCAGGGAACAGTTACGCGATCAGTTTGAGCGGTTAGAGAAGGGGACGATGACTGTGTCCTAGTATGCCACGCGGTTTCAGGCGTTGTCAAGATTTGCTACTGATTTGGTGAGCACAGAGGAGAGGAAGTGTAAACGTTTCGAGAAGGGTCTCCATCCTTCGGTTCAGCGGTTGGTGATGAGCCAGCGCATTTGGGTGTTTGCTGATATTGTCGACTGTGTGAGGGCGATCGAGCCGAAGAGGGAGCTATCTAGAGAGGTGAAGGTATGGGAGCCGCGTCGACAGGTTTCCAATTCGAGTTCATCATCGGGCAGTTTTGGGAGAAAGCATCAGAGGGAGCCATCTCGCTTTTCTAGAGGTCAGAGGTCATCAGTGGTGCTAGCTCAGCGAGGAGCCCAATTGTTTGTCACAAATGCCATCAGTCGGGGCATGTGCGAGCTGATTGTAGAGCCTCCGCTTGTTTTAGGTGTGGCCAGGTGGGTCATATGTCTAGAGATTGTCCAGGGAGAGTCGATGATTGCAGTCAGGCAGGTTCAGTGCAGCAGCCTCGGAGCGGGCATCAGCGTACTAATCAGTCAGGACCAGCAGCTTTAGTTCAGGCTTCTTGTGCTGGCGGGGTTGTGACTCCCGTCAGACCAGTTCCGCAGTTTCAGCAGAGGGGTGGTTACCACCAGGGTCCGACTACTCATGGTAGAGCCTTTGCCATTCCAACAGCTTCAGTTCCGTTGACTTCTCAGCCGCAGCCGGAGACTTCGGTAGTCCGTGGTATGTTTCTTATTTACAACTCTTGGGCTAGTGTCTTGTTCGATTCGGGTGCATCGCATTCCTTCATTGTTGTATCATTCATCAGTGCTTTAGAGCTAGACGTGGACGTCTTGGATCCACCTTTGTTTGTGGATACTCCCGTTGGAGGTCGTGTCCGATTGGACCGGGTTTGCAGAGATTGCGAGTTGACACTAGAGGACCATTGTTTTACGTTTGATTTCATCGTTCTGGGAATGTCCGGGTTTGACCTTATTCTGGGAATGGATTGATTGTCTACCTTCCATGCCAACATCGATTGTCACCGACACCGAGTGCGGGTCTTCTCTCCCGAGGGAGTTTACATCTATGTTTATGGCGATAGGAAAGAATCAGTCGATTCTTGTTTCTATGATCCTCGAGACCGCGAGTCTATTAGTTGTTTGCTTGCCAGTCTCAGCTTAGATGACAATACTTCGCGCCGTAGTGAGTTGCCTTTGGTTGTTTGTGAGTTTTCAGATGTTTTCCCGAAAGAGTTGCCTGGTTTTCCGCCTAAGCGAGAGGTGGAGTTTTCTATTGATTTGTTGCTGGGTACTTCTCCTATTTCGATACCACCTTATCGGTTTTCACCAGCCGAGTTGCGAGAGCTAAAGTCTCAGTTGCAAGAACTTTATGAGTTGGGTTTTATTCGTCCTAGTTCATCACCGTGGGGTGCTCCAGCATTGTTCGCCAAAAATAAAGATGGGTCCTTGCGATTGTGTATAGATTACCAGAAGTTGAATCGGGTGACCGTGAAGAACAAATATCCGATGTCGAGGATTGATGATCTCTTCGACCAGTTACATGGTTCCACGTGTTTCTCAAAGATTGACTTGCGTTCTGGCTACCATCAGTTGCTTGTTCGGGCGGAAGATATTCCGAAGACAGCGTTCCATACTCGTTATGGCCACTACAAGTTTGTTGTCATGCCATTCGTCTTGACTAATGCTCTAGCGACGTTCATGGATCTCATGAACCGTATCTTCCGTATCCACCTTGATCGTTTTGTTGTAGTGTTTGTCGACGATCTTCTTATCTATTCTGCATCAGAGGAAGAGCATCATGTTCACCTCCGGGTTGTATTGGAGTTGCTAAGAGAGCACCATTTGTATGCCAAGCTTAGCAAGTGTGAGTTTTGGCTCCCGGAAGTGAATTTTCTAGGTCACGTCGTGTCGCGGGGAGGTGTCTCCGTTGATCCTAGCAAGGTTGATGTTGTTTCTTTGTAGCCGCGTCCACAGAGTGTGTTCGATATTCGCAGTTTCCTTGGGCTAGTCAGTTACTACCGACTTTTTGTTTTGGACTTCTCATGATTAGCCGCTCCTATGACTCATTTGACCCGTAAGGGTGTTCCGTTTGCTTGGGATGATTCTTGTGAGGTAGCTTTCGAGGAGCTGAAGAGGCGTTTGACTTTGGCACCGATTCTTATTGTACCTGAGAGGGGAGTTGGTTACTCTGTCTATTGCAATGCTTCTCATGACGGTGTGGGATGTGTCTTGATGCAAGAGGGTAAAGTTGTTGCGTATAGTTCGAGGCAATTGAAGACACACGAGAGGCATTATCCAATGCATGATTTAGAGCTTGCCGCCATCGTTTTTGCATTGAAGATGTGGAGGAATTACTTGTACGGTGAGAAATTTGAAGTATTCTCGGATCACAAGAGCTTGAAGTATCTATTCACATAGAAAGAGTTGAACTTGCGACAGAGACGGTGGATGGAACACTTGGAGAGCTACACTATCATCCGGGTAAGGCTAACATTGTAGCCGATGCCTTGAGTCGGAAATCTTGTCATCTTGCTAGTTTAGCCGTGCATGGTTGGAAGTCCATGGAAGACTTGGGTCCGTTCTTATTGCATGCCGAAGAAGTTGGAGAGCAAGCCACGTTGTACAATTTATCGATTCACTCGGAACTATCACGTTGAGTTATTGAGGCACATGCCGATGATTCATAGGCTTCGAAGTTTCGAGCCAAGTTTCTTAGCGGGGATGCGCGTCCGGGGTGGATGATCCACGCCGATACTAGTTTGCGTTTCCGTGGCCGATTGTTTGTTCCTTCGTCTTGCCGTGGAGGTATTCTACATGAGTTTCACCATTCGCCATTAGATGTTCATCCAGGAGGCATGAAGATGTATCACGATCTTAGACATCTGTTTTGGTGGCCGAGAATGAAGAGAGACGTAGCCGTGTTCGTGTCCAAATGCCTTACTTGCCAACAAGTAAAGGCCGAGCATCAGCGCCCTGTCGGTTTGCTTCAGCCGTTACCTATTGCCGAGTGGAAATGGGAGCACATGACGATGGATTTTGCTTCGGGTTTTCCTAGATCGCCGGGTGGTCAGGATGCTATTTGGATTATCGTTGACCGTTTGACGAAGACTGTTCGTTTCTTACCAATTCGGGTTGCTCAGTCTGTTGATTCTTTGAGCCGGTTGTATATTCGAGAGATTATTCGACTTCACGGAGTTCCATATTCTATCGTATCCGACAGAGATCCTCGATTTACTTCACGCTTTTGGCGTAGTTTGCAGATTTCTCTTGGTTCGAAGCTTATGTTTAGTACCGCTTTTTATCCTCAGAACGACGGTCAGTCCGAGCGTACGATACAGATTTTGGAGGATATGCTACGAGCTTGCGTGTTAGACTTTCATGAGAGTTGGGGAGATCATTTGTCATTGATCGAGTTCGCTTACAACAACAGTTACCATTCGAGTTTGGGTATGGCACCTTTCGAGGCTTTGTACGGTAGGCCTTGTCGTTCGCCTATTTGTTGGATAGACATTGGCGAGTCCATCATTGTTGGGCCGGAGATGACGCAGTAGATTACTGAACAGATCAAGACAATACACCAGAGATTGCTTACAGCACAGAGTCGCTACAAGAGTTATGCGGATAGACGTCGTACTCCTTTGTCATTCGAGGTTGGTGACCATGT
>NMUG010008100.1:0-11784 GCA_002855965.1 Monotropa hypopitys | reverse complement strand
TGTATTGGATTCGGGGAACGGGGACGGATATAGCAGTATCTGGCCCCGATCTGCCCCGTTGCCATCCCTAGCGGCAGAATCAAGACTGGATTCAACGCTTGGAGTTCTATTGAAGGTCGTGGTCCCCGAAACCCACAGGGACAAACTCTTGGAATGGGCCATAAGGTTGGAAGATTCTTTGAGCTCGTCAATCTCCACATTTCATCTCCCTTCTCCTCATCACTTCAAACATTAGCACCAGTCTCATCCACTTCATAGATCAATCTCTGGCACTCTCGTCTTGGTCATGCTTTTGTTGGTCGTCTTCAATACTTAGTGTCTAGTTGTCAATTAGGGCTTGTTAATAAAGAGCATTTTGATTGTCTTCAGTGTCATCTTGCAAAACAATCAGCATTTAGTGTTTTTCTTTTCTGCACCTTTTGATTTGTTTCACTCTGATGTTTGGGGGGCCATCTCCCACTGCCACTATGAGAGGCTCTAGATACTTTATCACTTTTGTTGATGCATAGTTATTTAAGGCACGAGGCGCACCGAGGCACAAAGATCATGTGGGGTCTAGGAGCGAGGCGCAACCCAAGGCGCGCACCTAATCGAAGCAAGGCGCACCGAGACATCCAAAAATGACAAAAATAGCATTCAACAATATATCAAACAGTGAATTAGTAAACAATGAATTTAAGAGTTTACCAGTTAAAAAGGCACAAAATGGCCACAACACATAAAATAGTCGATAATAGTACAACACTTATAAATGCATCAAACTAAAACATCAAATTATCTAGAGGAACAAAGTATAATGAAAGACTAATCGTCATCCTCAACATCAACACTAAGTATGCCAACATCCTCATCTTCATCATCAACGAATTTGTATCCCCCAACATCTTTCTCTTCTTCGGTATCTTCGTAATTTGCCTTTTCTTTGTCTACCAATTGCAATGCATTTGAGGTTGACGCTCTTGATGTTGTTGCTCTAGTTGCTTTGTTGCTCTCTCTACACTATACTACACAAAACTACACATATATACATACACTATACCAGTATACACTCCATATAAATATGCAATATACATGTAGCTGTATATTTACAGCCTGTGTATTTGCAGAATATACAACAAATATGTATATATTATATATGTAATATACAGACATATATATGTATTATACTGTTATACAAAAATATATGTAATATATAGTGTATTATATATTACACAATATATACAGATGTTGGTTTACCTCTAGAGGATGTTCGCTAGAGAGTGCTGGAGAGAGACAGAGCGAGAGAGAGAGAACAGTATACTGAGAGGAGAAGAGAGAAGAGAGAGAGAGAGATGGATCGAGAGAGACAGAGCGTTGTAGGGTTGTTCGTTGGAGTGTTGCTATAGGCAGGAATCGATTTTGTTACAAAAATAAGGGTTTCTTAAAAACAAAAGAGGCACGCTCCTCGCACCTCGGTCGTGCCTCATCGCCTCGGCCGCGCATCTCGTAGATGGTGGCGCCTCGCACCCCACGAGACCCCAGACCCGCGCCTGGTGGCGCCTCGCTCCTAGGCATGTCGAGGCACGCGCCTTTGACAACAATGTGTTGATTATTACTCTCGTTACCTGGATATTTCTTATGCATCATCGATCTAAATTACCTCAGTTATACTCTGATTTTGTTACCATGATCAAAACTCAATTTTCTTGCAATATCAAAGTGTTTCGTGAAAACAATACAAACGAATATATAGATTCGGGAGTTCTTAATTTTCTTTGTCAATATGGCTCTCTTCCCCATCGTTCATGTCCAAGAACTTCCCAACAAAATATACATGCTTAGCACAAACATTGAGACACTCTCAACATAGTCCGTGATCTTCTCATATCTGCTTCGTGGTTTGAGAGTTTTGGGGGTGAAGCTGCACTTACAGTCATTTACACCAAGAACCATGTGCCTTCTCCTATCATTGGGAAACAGATGCCCTTTGAGCATCTCTATGGTCAACCTCTTGAGTGTTTTGTTGTACTTCAGCCTCATGAGCGCACCAAATTAGAATCTAGATATCACTTATGTTTTTATTGGGATGTGGTATTGAACACAAAGGCTACGTATATTGGGATTCTTACTCCAAATGTCTTCGTGCGTCCCGTCATGTTTTCTGGGAACACAAGATTTCTCCTCCATGTATAAATTTCACTTACCACGTGATAACACTCCACTCCTATTCACTGACCCTTCCACAGATCTTTTTCCTGACACTCTTGATCCCTATCTAGAGTCAACATCTTCAACAACATATCTTATATCTCTCACATATATGTCATCTTCATCTGTCATAACTACATATAGCTCGCATGAGTTCTCCACCTTACCCTCTTCTGAGCTACTTGTCTCTTCCGATGGATCCGCTCCAACGACTCCTGGCCTCCCCTCTCGACTAGGCCTCGGCATCGGGCCGGGCCGGGCCAGTCTGCCAATGGTCAGTCCAGGACTGCCCACGAGCTTTGTCCGGTGGGCTTTTTCCCTAAACGGGCCAGGCCCAAGTAAAAAAATTAAGCCTGAGCCCGCCCACAGGCTTGGTATATGCGGGCTCATGGACGGACTCGTGGGCGGGCTCATAAGTGGGCTCATAAAAATATTGATGAAAATATTATGTTTGTTCGTTTTCCACCTACGTCTCTTATTTATCTGAAATCACAGGAATTGAGAGAAAATGTAATGGGAGCAAGAGGAGTTACATCGACAAAAAATACACAATTTTTTGTAAATAGTGCCTAAAATAAACATTTAAAGGTTAAAAAAAGGAAGCAATTCAAGGTTAATAGTGCCTAAAATAAAAGCAATCGTTGTAGAAGAAAACGTGATTTACAGCAAGAAAAACAATCACTACAATTGAATTTGTAACAGTTTTATAAATCAGATCGGTTGGGACTCACAGTAGAAGATTACTAGACCATTTGTTCCATGGATCAATTCTATGAATCAGTACTAACTTATTTATAACAGTTTTTTTTGTAAAAAATAATATTTAGAAAAACTATTTTATAAAACGCGTTTTTATAAAAATATTAAATATACTCAATTGGAAAAATTATTTTAAAATATTTATAAAAACTTACATACGGGCTCTCGGGCCGGGCTCGGGCTTTCAGGTAAAGCCCATGCCCACCGACATTTCATTTGGGCATGCCCAGGTCTGTCCACTATACGGGCTCGGGCCGGGCTTTGGTGCATTGGGCCGGGTGAGCCTGTCCCGGGCTTAGGGCCCGTGGGCTAAATGGTGAGGCCTACTCTCGATGAAGTGTCAGATAAAAACTCCTTATGTTCATATTCGTGATTTTGTTTTGTTTTCTACTATTCTTTCTCACCATGAGCCTCAATCTTACCGTGAAACTAGCTCTAACCCTCTTTGGCAGAAAGCAATGAATGATGAACTACAAGCACTCAAAAATACTCACACATGGGATCTAGTGGATCTGTTAGAAGACAAACATGGTATGGGGTGCAAGTGGGTTTACAAAACTCACTATTGGGTCCATTGATCGATACAACGTTTGTTTGGTTGCCAAGAGGTATACCCATGAGTATGGGATCGACTATGAGGAGACTTTTGCCCCGGTTACCCGTATCACTGCAGTTCACATCTTAATTGCAGTTGTCATTCGACATTGAGATTTATTTCAGATGGATGTCAAAAATGTCTTTCACAATTGTGAACTTACTGAGCATGTGTATATAGATCTTCCTCCTGGTTATTCTCATGATTCTCGTAGAGTCTACAAATTACGTTGGGCTCTCTGTGGTATCAAACAAGCACATTGAGTTTGGTTTGCCAAATTTAGTACTATTGTTCGTGATTTTGGTTTCACCCTTAGACCATATGATTCAGCACTTTCTATTCGCATGATTGTTCAGGGCACCATTCTCCTTTTGTTTTATGTTGATAATATGATTATTACAGAGGATGATGTCACTAGTATTTAATATCTCAAAATTCATCTCCATCGACATGTTGAGATGAAGAATCTAGGCAAACTCGGTTATTTTTTGGGTCTTGAAATCACCTCTAGTGATGATGGTTACTCTCTCTCTCTCAGGCCAAGTATGCTTCTGATCTTCTTGCTCGCACCAGACTCACTGATAGCAAGACGTGTTCTACTCCTATTAGGATAAACTCTCGCCTCACTCCTATGGATGGTGCTCCTCTCGATGATCCTACATTATATCATCATTTGGTAGAAAGTCTTGTTTATCTTATAGTTACTCGCCCTGACATCTCTTATGATGTCCATATTGTCAGGCAATTTTTCTCTACTTCTCGCTTGCCCCACTATGTCGCAGTTCTTCACATTCTTAGGTACATCAAGGGAATCCTACTTCATGGTCTTCATTTCTCTTCTCACTCTTCACTTGAGCTTGAGTCAGTGACCCCACTCATCGTACCACTGAGTATTGCTTCTTCCCTGGTGATTCCCTTATTTCCTAGCACATCAAGAAACAAAATGTCATCGCTCTATCCAGCACGTGAGTTGAATATCTTGCTCTTGCTGATGCAACTCAGGAACTTCTCTGGCTTCACTGGTTACTTGAAGATATGGGTGTCACTCATTCTATTGCTACTATCATCAGTTATAATAATCAAAGTGTTATTCAAATTGCTCATAATGATTTTTCCCGTGAACGCACAAAACACATTGAAATTGACGGTCACGTTGTGCATCATCACCTCACTCGTGACACCATTGAACTATAATTAATTTCTTCCGCCAATTACATTACTGATATATTTACCAAGACGCATCCTCATGAACAATTTCAAGATTTGATTTTCAAGCTCAAGTTGATTTCCATTTTCCCACCTCTAGTTTGAGGGGGGATGTGTTAGTGTATATATAACATTTGTGCATTTGTCCTACATTGGAAAACATTCTCCTTAGGCTATGTATATAAATAGGACATCCCACTTGGGTATCCCTCTTGTAAACAAATCACATCATTCAATACAATTCTTTCTCCTCTTTGTATTGTCGCACTCCCTCTTTTTTATTAAACATTAAATGAGAAACCGAATCATCCACCTCTTGGAAAGATCTTTTAATTTGTTTCCCCGCCACCGACATAAGATAAGACGAAAAAAGAGCTAGCAACCAAGTTGTCCTTAAGGATGGCAACGGGTCGAATCGGTCCGGGGTTTTTCTAAACCCGACATGAATCCAAAATATTTTTACTTTGTCAACCGTACTCGTACCCATCGGGTCCGGATTGGATCCGGTTTTCACCGATCCGAAAAAATTATCCAAAAACTGGAAACCTGCTCTGTACCCAATCCGACCCCGAATTTTCTAATGCAATTTTGGAAAATTTTAAAATATATATATATATAATATATATATTTTATATTTTATATATTATATATTATATATTCGGTTAGAGTTGGGCTCAGGTTTTGGACCGGAATCTCCAAGACCCGTACCCGATCCGAAACCCGTCGGGTTTTCAAAACATTGATCCAAACCCGCACATACGGGTAAAAATCGGATGAAACCCGCTCTGATCGGTTCGGATTGGCCGGGTATCCATCGGGTTCGGTTCCAGTTGTCATCCCTAGCTATCCTCAAGAGTTTTAGAACCCTTGCCTCTCTCCAACTCCCCATTACTCCAACTCAGATCACCATAAAACACTCAATCAGTACCAGAAAAGGGGAAATTGAAAACTCCAGCCCATATCACCATAAAACACTCAATCAGTACCAGAAAAGGGGAAATTGAAGTGTGCAACTCCCTTGCAATCGGGTAATACAGAAAATGAGCAAGAACCTCCGCATCATTCTTGCACATTGAACAGCCGTTCACTAAAAATTTCTTATGCCTAATAAGAAAATCAATGCTCAAAATTTTGTGATGAGCAACTATCCACACAAAGAAAAACCACCGGGAGTTACACTTCGACAGTGGGGGTGTCACTCCGGCGGACGGTACCTAGCCCATCAATCACTCACCCAGGGGTATTGGTGGCCCAAGATATGATCAAATGCCAAAGACTATGTACGGACATGCCATAAATGCCAACTCTTCGCCCCAATCATCCACTGTCCAGTCGAAGACTTACGGCCGGTCACTAGTCCTTGATCGTTTGCTCAATGGGATATCGGTATCGTCGGCAAGCTGCCAACAGTCCCAGGGGGTCAAGTTCCTAATCAAAGAAACCAACTACTTCACCAGTGGGTCAAGGAAGAAAGGAAATTTCTAGATTCCTAAGTCAATTAAGGTAAAAATCAATTCAACCCTCCTTATTTCTTTCAGTTTCAATTCAAGAGGGTTTCTCATAGTTTGAATTAGGATTTTAATTGAATTCGAGATTCGTGTTAAGGTTTCAATAGGGTTTCTCAAGAGTTTTGGAACCCTTGCCTCTCCAACTCCCCATTACTCCAGCCCAGATCACCATAAAACACTCAATCAGTACCGGAAAAAAGTGAAATCGAAGTGTACAACTCCCTTGCAATCTGGCAGTACAGAAAATGAACCACCACCTCCACATCATTCTTGCACATTGAACAGCCGCTCACTAAAAATTTCTTATGCCTAATAAGAATGTCAATGCTCAAAATTTTGTGATGAGAAACTATCCACACAAAGAAAAACCACCTGGGCGCCCTACTTTCCCCATGCCTTTGAGCAGACTCCCCCCACCCACACCCACACACACACATACACACACCACCACCATCCTTCTCTATCTCTATCTCGGCCTTGAAGAAGGAGACATCAAAAACACCGTCCGACATCCCCCTCCAATGAATGTTATCCTCCGCCTCACCCACCCGTATGCCATACAGAAACAAAAGTCAACAAACCAGACCTCATCTCTACTTTCCAATCTTGCAAACGTCTCTGGAATGAACTATCTAAAAAACGAGCAAGCTTTATCAAGAGAAGACTATGACCGTACTAAATGAATCACCGATCTAAGTTGGAACATCATTTGAATCTAAGAAAACATTAACTTGATGCATAAAAGGAAGCAGATTTCAAAGCACATATTCCAATTCCGCAACAAAACCACTAAAAATCAGAAGTCAAACACAGTCCCGCTCATAATTTTTCTAACATACATACTAACCGGAGATTTGACAACAATAGCCTCCGGTTCCTTCTGCCTTTGGTCAAAAGCTGAAGCCGAAAACCTGTGATAGTCCCCAAACGGCGGCTTCATCGCCGCGAACGGCAGTTGATGCCTCAAAGGCGGTGGAGGCGGATGCCTTGTGATCTGCTCTGTCGGTTGATTTGGAGCTTGCGAAGTAGACATCCAACCCCAAAAAACTTCACCAATTTGTTGAAAGACGGGGGGATCGATACAGCCCCTTTCGTGAAGTTTAAGGGCTTGCCAGAGAGCGAGGAATCGAAATGCGAATTCGATAAAGAAATGGAATTTGAAGGGGGGGATATCGGAGGCGAGATCTGATCAGAAGAAGAAGAAGAGAAGATAATAAAGCGGGAAGAGAGAGAAGAGAGCAGAAAACGAGGGTAGAGAAGGAGGGAGGAGGGAATTTGGTTCGGATATAGATGTGGAGGGAAGCACTTACACACGCTGTTATTCTGAATACATACACAAATTATTTTAATATATTTAAAATATGAAAATAGCACCCAAAATTATTCATACGTCCCAAATTGTTTGTTCTATTTTTTTTAATATTCCAAAATAAATGTTTCTTTTGAAAATTATTTTTAAAATTTTGTGTTTCTACATTGTGGTGAATAAAAAATTTTATAAAAACAAAAAAGTAAATTTGAAACATGTTTAGAAATTCTAAGAAGTCATTTCCCGCACAGATATATTAATTTATGAGCTCAAAATATTTCCAAGCATAAAAGAACGGGATGAATATTGTTTTCGACAACGGTATTGCTACTATACATTTACCGAGCTTAAATAGAGCTCGGGAAAAATGTATTGATCGCAGGAAATGGTCAAAAATGATTATCACGATTTTTTGTATGTAAATATGATATTAAAATTAAGAAATGACAAATGAAAGATTTGGTCAAGATTAAAAATACAGATCATATTTAATGATTAGAATAAAAAATTCCATTCACTAAATAGTCTCAAGAAAGAATAGTATGTAAAAAAAGACAAGACAAATAATGAAGAAAACGACAAAGGATGAAGTTAATGAGATAATAAAAATAGAGTAAATGCAAATGATTACAAAAGTGTAATAAAGAAGACACTAAAGACAAAAAAGTGAAAGGTCTAGTCAAAACCTCACCTTTTCAAATTCCAAACATGGAAAGTGGGACTCAAGAATCATAAAAAATGTGTATAAAAGGTAAAAAATATACATTCAAAGGTACGCAAATTTTGGATACTCAATGCTCTCTCTCAATTGAGTTTTTTTTTGCAAAAATTTATCTGAAATAGATATTAACTTGATCGTCGGAGAGCACTCGAAGGCGAAAGACATGGGGTCCCCATAGTTTTTTAGGTGATTGCAGCATAGCCAAGACTCAAAGAAATTATGAAGAACTTGAAGACTCCAATTGCTGAATTAGCATTTTTGACGATTCAGGGATGTTCAAAAAAATCTCTCACAATTGGTGTCGTCCGTGGAAAATCTTTTCAAATTCCTTAAAGATTTCTATTTCTTTTTCAGTCAAAAATGTCAGGACGAGAATTAGTAACACCAAGAAAAGGACGAATTGCCTCAGAGATCAAAGGAAAAGGATTGGTCATTGCCACTCCTAGTGGTGTGAGGAAAGGAAGAAGGATTCTTCAGAAGACTAGTTCTCCGCCAAAGAGTTGAAGTTTATTGGAATATTCTGATTCAAAGGAATATTCTTTTTCAGAAACCAGAAGTCCTACCAAATCTAATTCTCAAACCAGGAGAGAGGTCAATTTGGAAAGGATTGTGGAGGGACGTGATAAGATAATTGAAAGGCTGGAAAGAGAAATCTAGTAGCTGAAAATAGAAGTAGTTCAAAATCCTGACCAGAGACAGGAGAGTGGATCCAAAAGGAGGCAAGAAGACCTTCCCTAACGATCTCATAACATATCCAGGGGAAGCAGAAGTCATCACGGTCAAGAGGACAGGTCTGGGAACCAAAATTTACCCAGACTTGTTCATAATAATCAGATAAGTCGAACTCATGATAGAAGCCGAGCATCTATCCAGCAAAGGGATAGACCAGAAAGATCAGAAAGATCCAATTTTGAACAAAAAATTAAAAATTTTGTTCATAATCGATCAAATGTAAGAGAAATTGAGCAAGCAATTGACCATTCAGATGGAGTGCGGGAACTGAGAAATCCTACTTGGGAAAGGATGCATCATAACGAAGATAGAAGTCCCAGGAATGTCGTGTTGGGACAGGATCCACTTCTCCCAGATATGAATGAAATCAAGGATTGGTTAAATCACCGCCTTGGAGGGAGGAGGAGGATGCAAGAAAGTGCCAGTAGGGCACTACAGCAGATGGTATCGACATCTTTGTGTGTTGAAATTGACAAATATCCTTTGCCTAGAAATTTTGTCCAGACAAAATTCCAAATGTACAATAGGACCACAAATCTCATGGCATATTTAAAGGCATATCTCCAGTCCATGATCATGCACTCTGGAGATGAAGACTTGTACTGCAAGATGTTTACATCTAGTTTGGGTGAAATTACCCTAAAGTGGTATCATACCCTTGCCCCACATTCAGTAATGGCTTGGAAAGATCTTTGCCGAGCAGTTTGTGGCAAGATTCCTTACTTATCGCAAGCCACCAAAGGAATTGGATTCGTTGATGTCTATAAGAAAGAAGTCATATGAATCCATCAGAGAATATGTCGGAAGGTATATGGGAGTGTACAATGAAATCGAAGATTGCAGCGAGAAGTATGTCATTGCAACCTTCAAGCTGGGATTGTCTGTTCGGGAAAAGCTATGGGAGTCTCTCACCATGAATCCGATGAAGACAATTGTTGAATTGATGGACAGGGGTGGAGCAATATGCAAAAGTGGAGGACGAGATTGCTCGTGAGATTGAGCGGTCTGGTCACAAAACTCATAAGACCAACACTATCAGCCAGAAGAAGCCCAAACAGAAAAGAAAACAAGAACTAGTTGCAGAAACGAAGGAATGGCAAGGAGAAGTGTTGTACGCAGCACAAAAAACACCCAGGCCTAGACCGCAAGCTTACAAGGCAATCCAGACTACCTTCGATGTTCCAATTTTCCAATGATCTGGCCAATGAAGGAAAAGCAAGGAGGAAATCAAGCAGAGTTGGAAGCAACAGACCATTGTTGTAGCTTCCATCGAAAGTTTGGCCACGTGACTGGAGATTGCAATGTTTACAAGATATTTTTGGAGGATCTGGTAGCTACAGGACATTTGAATAAATATATTGTAGGAGCAGAAGAAGCTGTTCATAAGGAGCAACAAAGATAAGGTACCCCGGAGCAAAGATTCTTAGCTCCCCTTGGTACTATCCATGTTATCCACGGCATTATAGAACCAACTTCAGAGAATGACGTTCGAGCACAGAGAAGGACAGAAGGCCATTCACATCATATTCTCTAGCTCGGGCAAAAGTGTGCAAGGGAAGAGAGAACAGAAAAGATTTCTTTTCAGAAGAAGATCTCGCCGGAGTGCAAGTGTCATACAACGACGCTCTGATAATAACTTTGGAAATATTTAGGTATGATACAGAGAGGATTTTTGTTGATCAAGACAGTTCAACTGAAATTCTTTATTATAATGCATTCAAGAAGTTGGGCTTAACAGAGGCAAATCTGCAAGAAGCCAAGATTTCATCAATTGGATTCAATACAGAACCAGTATGGACCCTAGGATTGGTGGTCTCACCAGTCCGTGCTGGATGGGTAACATTGAACACTGAATTTTTGGTGGTGATGTCCCTTTGGCATATAATGCTATTGTTAGGAGAACATGAATACATAGGATGGAAGCAATCCCTTAAACCTATCATCAAGTGCTCAAATTCCCTGGTCCTAATGGAATTGAATACATAAAAGGCAATCGGGCTACAACTAAGAGTTGTTTTGTGACTTCTTTGAAAACAAAGCAACAGATTGAGCAAGTCAAATCAATAAAAGTGCAAGATCAGCCAACTCTGGAGGATGTTGGGAAGAATCCGGAGGAGAAATTGGTAGAAAAGTTGAAGAAAGTTCCTGCTCACCCAACTGACGAGGAGCGCTATTTTCTAATTGGGGAGGAGCTGCCAAAAGAGGATGAGAAAATTTTGGTCCAAGTTTTATTGGATCATATTGATGTGTTTGCATAGAGACCTCAAGAAATACCCGGTATAGATCCAGAAGTCATCTGACATCACCTGAATATCAATCCAAGTCACAAGTCGGTCATGCAGAAAAGGAGGAGGTCGGTTGTGCAACATACAGATACAATAATTGAAGAGGTGGATAACCTTTTGAAAGCAGTGGCAATTCGAGAGGTGTACTATCCTGATTGGTTAGCAAATATGGTGGTGGTGAAAACGAAGAATGGCAAATGAAGAGTCTGTGTGAATTTTACAGATTTGAACAAAGCTTGCCCTAAGGACATTGTTATTTCACAATACAACTAAGAGGGGGGGGGTGAATTGGTCAAATAGAAAAGATACTAGCTTTTTAAAACCTTTTAAATTCTTCTTTTGTTATAAAAAGTGTGATTAATCAATATGATTCAAATTAATATCTTGGTGATTCAATATTGAATCTTGTTAAAGCACCACCTCAACTCCTTCCGTTACACCTCAGGTTCTTGGGGTTCTAATCCCAAGAGGTCGAGATTTCC
>NMUG010008099.1:0-11784 GCA_002855965.1 Monotropa hypopitys | reverse complement strand
CGTGTTGCTTGTAAGAGCTCGGATTCATCCGGGAATTCCAGTAAGAAGCGGTGTCATGACCAAGCAGAGTCATCGTGCAATCGTCAAAGTGGTGGTTCGTCTTCTTTGTTGCGTAAACCGAGAGTTGCTTCTATCTCCCACATTGTGTGCCATAAGTGTCGTCAGCCGAATCATTTCCGTTCGCAGTGCACCGTAGCAGTTCCTCCTTCGAAGTCTTGTTTTGTATGCGGTGAAGTTGGTCATGTGGAAAGAGTTTGCCCCAAGCAATGAAGGATCAATTTGAAGAAATTGGCGGCGTTCTTTATTTGCTTCTCGGTAGAGTCTCGCTCCCGCATTGGACTTGTGAAAGTCCATGTACTCATTGTGTTGTTGAAATGTTCTTTTAAATTGCGATCTTCCTATTGTATTGTTTTCTTTGGGATCTTATTGAAGACTAAATTGAACTTGATCTTGCGTTGTATCTTAATTGGATCTTGAGATTTTCTTGTGATCACTCTTGGGGTTCCTTTTTGTCAGATGTTGCGTTTGCAATTGAAGTTATTCAAATTTTGTAGTTGTGTTGATTGATGGATAGTTCCTAGTTGAGATTTGTTCCTTCTCTTGAATGTCATTTGACTTATGTTGGACAATCGTGTCGGATTGAATCGGTTAAAGTTTTCTCACTTGAAGTTTTGAAAGTTGTCATTGGAACTTTTTTTTTGGTGGTGGAAAAAAAAATAGAGAGTTGTTGTGAAGTTTTTCCTTGGGTTGTTCCATAGCCTTGACTCCTTGTTAAAAGTCCCTATTTCAATTGTTGTAGTATCATTTGGGACTTCTTGTTGTTGTTGTTGTCGTTACTCTTTTACTCCGTGGCTGAGTTGTATATCTTTTGAGACACCTTACTTAAGTCTCAAAATTGCTTCGTCATGGGATATTGCCTCGTTGAGTATCGTTGAATCGTGGTAAGAAGTTTTGACTTCTTTTCTTGTTGTGACGTCTACCTATTACTTTCGTACCAAAGTGTTTGTGTTCGTTTGCGAAAATTAGTGGAACGTGGGAAAATGGGTACGATTGCATATTGGATTTTAGACTTGGTGTGAGTTTGTGCTAAGTCGTGTTGTTTGGACTTAACACTTGCATAATTGGTGGTGTGTGTGTGAGTTTTTCTTTGATTGTGTGATGTATGTTTGACATGTGTGTATCAAATTGGGAAACGCTACCGACCGGGGCATCTCAGGATGATCACCAATGTCACGCTATCACCGCACCACGACGTGTGTGTATCTTGTTGGGCATTTAGACATTTCAATGCATACGGTATTCGAGTTAGTTACGAATAACTTGGGATTGCTTCTGGTCGTATCGGCGTATCCTTGGCACGCTCGGGAAGAATGGCGTAACCATAGCTTGTTGGCGCCCTTTCTCGGTATGGATATCCTTGTTCGGTGGTCTTGGCGATTGGCCTATGTGAGTTCGTGTCGGAGTCGTGGTGGAGTTCGCATGCTAATCTCGTTAGAATTGTTCTGTGGTAGGATTCTGGTCCTTAAGCGCGGTTTCTCGTGCCTCTTTTAGCGGTCAATCTTTTGGAAAATTATATCGCGTGTGGTTCCTTGTGGCAAAGTGGCGTTTGTCGCAGCATAAGCTTGGTGGAGCGTGACTCCTCAGTGGATTCTTTGTGGATTGTTACGTCACTCAGTTATCTCCTTACTCCGGTAAATTTCGAGGACGAAATTTTTGTAAGGAGGGTAGTTTGTCACACTCCGGAAATTTTAATTAATTTCCATGCGATTGAATAAATCGAAAATCCTAAATCGTGTTTGAAATTTATCAATCTGATTCGTTCTTCAAATCAGAAATCTTTATTCATGGAAGTCGTAGATAATTAGACTACGATTCCAACGCAACTTGAATCGTCTCAATTGGAGTCCGGACGAAGAAGTTATGGCCAAAATACTCTCGGAAAAATCAACATTTCTGTTCAGTGGAAAAATGGTCGCGTCGACCGGTACACCATATACCGTCGACCGGTCGCGAGAATTCAGAGAGCTCGAAATTGAGTCTCGATCGGTACACCTCATTTCGTCGAACGGTCGTGGAATTCCAGAGAGTTGTGAAGAGTTTGATTTTCTTCTTGTCGACCGGTACACCATATGTCGTCGACCGGTCGTGGGAACCAGAATTGCTGTTTTTCTAGTTTTAATGAGGGGTAACTTGGGGATTTCACTAGGGGTCATATATATACCCTAGGGACGATTTTGTGTCATCTTCAACCCCATTTTACAAACCCTAACTCTCTCTCTCTCTAGCTCCCTCTCAATTCTCTCTACCTTCTCTCCTCCATATCTCTCCAACCAATGGATTTCGGAGAAAATACGAAGGTTTAACGTCGCTCCCCTCGCTCTCCTCTACGCGGTGATGTGCACGGTTTGTCCTCACACGGTTAGTATTTCCTCCCTCCTCTATTTGTTGCTCCTATGGTTGTTCTCCTCCATTTTCTAATGATGGAACCTTGTAGGTAGCAACGAGGGCTACGTGTTGACGGGTTTGATTCGTGTTGGGTGTTTTCCGACGATTACTCCGGCGACCTCTCAGGAGAGATTCTGGCGACGCTCCGGTGGGTAACTCTTAACTCCTACATTGCGTGCGTGAGTGTGCGTATTTCTATTCGTTGTTCCTTTGATTATCCATCATTAATTTCCTATGCAAAATCGTATTGTTTGTAGTTCGGTTTATTGGTTTCGGTTATGTGATTGCTTGGTCGTCATTTGATTGGTTTGTATCGGGATAGCATAGGATAATTGTGTTAATATTTGAGATGGTATTGAGGTGAGAGGAATGACTTGGGTGTTGAAACCAACCCTTTGAATTATGTAGGCACCAAGTGTTCGATTAAATGCCCGAATAGGTTTGTGGTGAAATTTGGGTGCGTTGACCGTGTAGGATTATTGTGACGATCCCCCTAGTGACATGTTCGGTACTCTTGGGTCCTGACGATGTTGTGAGAGAGTGACTTGTGGTAAAATGGGGATTCTCCCCCCCTTGCTGTTAATCGGGATGAAAGTTCTAGGTAATTGGGATTGGTCTTGGAAATCCTTGGGATAAGTGAGTGTCATGACTCTTGGGTACTAGTGATATGTTTGGGTCGTTGGTATGAATTCCCATTGGTGTTGTGATGATGGGAAATTGGGAGTTTGTGTTGGACCTTACCTTAAGGGGATTATGGAATCATGGAAACAAATGGTTTGAATGATAATGAAAAGTATCCAATGAATGCAATGAACTTCCAATACGAGGGATGGATCCTATGAGGATCGCCCTTAGCCAATCCTTAATCATTCATCTAAACTCACTAATGAAACAAGGAAGTGTAATGTGGTTTGACTTGGATGGTTCATGCCCAAGTCCAATTGTGGTGTTAAGTGGGAGATACGCGTTCCCTTGAAGTCGCGGAATAACTAGATATCATTGACGGGTGATGATCTAAGAAAAGATCCTTTGGCCATAGATGGGAGATACGAGTTCCCATGAAGTCTCGGAATGTACTGGATACGCTGGCAGGCGGGATCCTGGAACAAATCTTAACACACATGGTTTACTCGCCCTTGTCTAGGGGAGATTGGTGACTCGCTCGTTTAGGAGTCGACCGGAAATGAATATTGGAATAAAACTATAACCTTGTGATGGTAATGTGGTTGTGCCCCTTGGGTGAGTCAAGGTGGAAAAATGATGAAATGTGTAATCCAATATTTAATATTAATTACAATCATATGAATCCTAAACGTTACCAAAGAATGTGGGAATGATGGAAATAATGAGAGGATTTGACGTTGGGTTCCTTGCGAGTGATTGTAGGTGTTGGTCGTGTCTTGACTGTGGTCTGGGTTGAGGGTGTGTGTGTGGTTGAGTATCGTGGTTTGCGAGTCCCTTAGTAAAGTTCCCTTGTGATAGCATTTACGTTGGAGACGTAGGTTGGTTTGGGTGACACTCTACTTGTTTAACCTTGGGGATACTCTTAGTCTTACGTTACTTGGGTGTGTGCGTGTGTTGTGCCTTCCCCTTGACTTGTTTACCTTTACTTTGTGGCACATAGGGTCGCATACGCTCGTGCATGCCTTGTAGTCGTTAGTTGTTACCACACTGAGCCGTGTTTTGCTCAGACCCTCCTTTCTATCTCTTTTTCCAGTATTGTACTACAGGGCTTCTCTTGCAGGGTGACTTGGAGCTTGTACTGGCAGCTGGTTCCTTTGGAGCTGCAGTCTTGGCTCTCCTTGTGCTGTTGCACTCACTTTTCAGCTTTCAGGTTGTTGTACAGTTGTAGTTGTACTTTTTATTTACAGTTTGTAGCGAGTAGTTCGATTGTACTCCTCTCTTGTACTCTTTCAGTTTTGTATATTGTATCAAGAATGATGTAATGAGAACTTCAACTGCAATGCTACTGGATAATAACTATTAACTCCCCGATGTTTGAGTTTATTGTATTTCAAAAAAAAAATGTTGGAAATGTTTTATTTAAAAACATGGGGTGTTACAAAAACTTACCTGACTCACCAACACCCTATGTCCATAGTCCAGCTGACTCGACTCTATAGTCTACAGAACCTCAAACCTATGCTCTGATACCAAAACGTCACTCCTCATCCCTGATAACTATAAAGCCAGCTATCCAAGGATGACACGTGGCAACAACATCTACTAACTACAACTCACTACACGATAACTGAAATAAAATACTAAAATCTGATTATAAATCTCAGATGATACAGACTCCAATATATAAATAAAACACTGGGTTCAAGGCGGATACAACTCAACACAACAATTGCTACTACAACTCGACTCTGAGCAACTAGTACAACTCTAAGTAAAAGAAAGCATACTCAAAGTGAGAGCTAAACAATCTCTCAAATATAAAAGAGTAAATAAAAGACTCACAGTCACCTCTACTACAAATAACACCAAGACTCGTCAGCTGGACTGGACTGAATTGTGGACTCTAGCCTCCAACACCTAAAAGAAAAAGCACAAACGTGCATCAGCGATGAAGGCTGGTGAATACGTATACAAATGCATAATAAAGATAAGTAAAAATATCTAAGGATCACCATTTCTAAACATATGCCTTTTTATCTCAAAATCTCATCTTTTAAATAAGAAAACCTTTACTTTTAAAAGAAAACTCAACACTTTAAGATATTTCATATTTCTCTTTCCATTATCCCTTTTCCCAAAACTCTTTAGTTTCAACGCACACAAAAATCCCCCTTTTCCCGTATTGAATTACCAATTCCAATTATCTATCATGTTCATTTAGAAACTTCTTTTCAACGATCATCTCGATCAAACCATCTCATCTTATCTCAATCCACAACCCATCTTAATAACTATAATAGCCAAGAGTCATTCAATTCCGCTTACCAGCATTATGACAGATTTATAACCTCGTATATCATTACCAATAGGTACAGGGGATATGATCCAAGGGTCGCTCGTAATATCATCCCAGTAGTAGGGAACAATAATCAATCGCTCATACATTTTCCTTGGAGCTAGTCATAACGTCCATATATTTGCCTTGAGACTAGGCAACACCCCTACATTAGCTTTGGGGCTAGGCTACAAGGCTATAACAGCATGACATGAATCTTTAAAATATTCTTTCCTTTCTTTCAAAATCTCTTTGCCAAATTCACTTTATCATTTAAAAAATCTTTTATAAATCTATTTCCTATTTTTTTTATCCACAATAACATCTTTACCCCAAACCTTCCTTTTATCATCATACTTTATTCTTTCAAAACTATTCTATTTCAAATCATTTCACTTTTTAAAACATTTCCTAAAAATGATCATTTCCCCCAAACCACTTAATATCTCAAATCAACACTTTTTAATCTTTTCTTTCTAAAACATGTGATCCATAGGCTTTTTATACTTTTCTCCAACATATTTAAAACATCCATTTTGTACTGATATCAAATTCAACCTATCAAATCTTAATGGATTAGCCTCAAACTTGGAATATATTATCTACTGATATCCTAGAACAACTTTGTATTATTAGATTTTAAAGATTTTACCTCAAATTGAAGATATAAAATTCTGAAGATTATGACGCAACCTTAGTTTTTCATCTCCCTCCTTCTACTGTTCATCATCTCCTACCTACGAACCTTCTGAAACTTCATCTCTTCTGCACTTCTTCTCTCCCGAGCAACCCTTCTCTCATTCTAACTCTCAATCATACTTGAACTCTTACAAGAATTATCAACTCTCATATAATTGATCTACTTAGATTTTACAAATTTCCATTACTCACTCAATTGTTACGTTAGTTCTTATGCTGAAGTTATATAAATATTATCTCCATAGTTTATTCCTATGCGATTTTTTGCTCCCTAATTAATGGCTACAACAGAACTTGACACTTCTTCAACACTTGTATTCCCAATTGCTACAACACATTTCATACAGATAGTTCTATACTCACACACACACACACACACTCGTAGCACCTAGATACAAAAGTATATCTCTTCCTCTTGCCACCTTACACTTTCACATGACATACACAAACCCAATTCTAATTTTCTTTCTCTAAATTACAAATTCCACCCTTAACTTCCATTGTTAACACTTTGACCCTTTTCAATTAGCTTTATATAAATTCTAATGCCTCAGAATAATCCCTTTCTATAAAAATTTCTCAAAAATTTCACAAAATTTCTTAATCACTTTTATAAACCAAAAAATTATTCTAAACATTAATTATTATTTATTTATATTCTTAAAACATAACATAGTTCTTACCCTTCCTCTCTAAATCTATGAAACCCTAACCAACTCTCTATCCCTTGCCTACATCGTGTAGCCTCGACACCATCCTTCGTTGACCCAAAAAATAGAAAATAAGGGGGAACAAAACCGAAGTCATGAAATCCGTGGTTTCAAAAATTTCGGCAATTTGAGTAGACTCTCTAGATTTCTACCAAGGATTAGATGATTTATGGAGGGCTATGAAGCATTGAATAAGTGACTTCGTATTCTAATTGTTATTTGTTTGGAATTTCGAAAGTTACAGTTTCTGAAAAAAAAACTAAAATTCTGGGGATTTTTGTTTGTTGATTATTTGCGATAGGTATAAGGTTGTATATAGGTGATTATTGTTGTTGTTGGTTGTGTTGTGGGAGGCATAAGGTAGAAGAATTGAGATTTGGATGGAAAATTGTTGAAACCGATATCTAGGTTTTAATTTCTGGGAATATGTTATCGATGACCCAATATTTCCCCAGTTATAGGTAACTGAGACTTCTAAACTTCATCTGATTATAGTTCTGGCAAACTAAAAATGGAGCGATCGACCAGTAAAATGACCTATGGCCTTTCCCTCCTCCCCAATTCATAGAACCTGCTTCTATAAGGGTTTCGAAAGACATTATGGCCATACCAAATTCTATTACCGATATCCCCGAAACCCAATCTATCCCCTCTAGCAGCCCAACCTACTGATACAAAGCCTCTACTACTCCTTCCATCTCCTACCCCTGAGCCTGCATCAGCTACCACTGAGGCTACACCAAGCCCATCCACCTCTACCCCGACACAAAAGCAAAAGATGCAACCAATGAAAAATTGGGAAGATGTATGTGCTACTCGACCAATATTGTGCGGGAGACAAGTGGAGCTTTTATATGAGATTTTCCTGGAGCGGTACAATGAAAAAGACAAAGTATTGCAAGATGTTATTGTGTGCTTGTGTGAGCCGGGGATGATGTGGTGGTTTGAGGAGATAAATGGGTACATTCCCTTGTTTATTTGTGTGTTTCATGCAACGACAAAGCAGTCAGAGAGCAGGCATTCTATGAGAGGAAAGGTGTAGGGAAAGGCTATTTTAGTGACCCCTAACCTCACTGCTCATTTTATGGGTTGTAGGAGACTTGCACCGGAGGAGATTGCTTACTCAAGGGAAGTGTCACACTCTAGAAAATTTATAGAATTTTTTGTAAGATTTTTTTAATATTTTTTAATATTTTTATGATTTTCCCTTCGAAATAATTCGGATTTTATTAAAATTCGAGCCTTCCTGAGGTTTAAAATTGGGTTACGTGAATCCAAATGAGTTGGCCGAGTGGTCGTTGTCTGGGGCCTAGGAGTATGCTCCTCCTCTAGGTCTCAGGATCAAAACCTTTTGGGAATATCCTCTCCTTTGGGCCAGCCGCACAGAGCGAAGCTCTGGCTTTAAGCGGGGCCCCCAGTAGCTGGCGCTGGGATTGGTTCCCTCAGGATTAGTTGTGGTCCGCGTAAGCTGGCCTGGACACCTGAGTTATCAAAAAAAAAAATTGTGTTACGTGATGAGGTTTGGTATGCTCGAGAAAGGATTTAGAGGTGTTGGTTGATATTTGGGTATTTGCAACGTTCATTTGGCAAACACATTTCGATATGATCGTTTTCTTTTTTCTCCCTGATGTAGATTGGTATGATGGATCCAACTACAACCTTCAATCACACAGCAGAATTACAAGGGAAAACAGAAAATGAAAGGGATAAACAAAATGCCTCCGTTGATTCACGAAGAATACCGGAGTTGATTCTCTTCTCTAACCTGTTGATTTGCGCACAAATACCATGGTAGAGGCTTGTCAATATGTTGATTCGCGCACGAATACCCAGACTCATGGCTTCAATCACAACTATTGATTCTCACCGAGGAGAATGCCAATCGGGAATGGGGGAAAGAACAGGCGCATCAGCCATCTTTTTCTATATCAAATGTCAAAAAGTCCTTCAATCATTTACATCATACCCTATTTATAGGGCGACATGAAAAACCCTAAAAGCACAAGAAATCCTAAGTATAATCTTGGGCCAGTAGGCAATTTAGGCCCAAAAGGGAAACAAAAGAAACCCTAAACATGTCAGGTTAAAATTAGGAAAAGACAAAATAATTAAAAGTGTTGTGGGACCAGGCAAGGGGCACTCCCTACGCAGAGAAGGGGAGGGTCGAGCTGAAGTTACCGAGCAGACGGGTCAGATGAGCTAAACTACCTATGAGCATGGGAGTGCGGGAACATGGGCTTTCAACTTCTGGGTTGGTCGAAAGCAGTCGTCTAGGAGAGATGGTTATTTCAGAAGGTCTGGGCTTCCTGAATGTTGCTTAGCCAAACTCAATCGTGGGGAAGTACGAATAGTGGACTGATTGGCCGAGCTAAACTATTTTGCTCAGGAAATGTTTTTGCCACGTGCTTTGAGTGCGACACCATACGTCTTGACTCTGCTGTCTCTTAAATACTCCCCAGCAATACCATCTGCATCATCCTCCCCAGGTAGGAGATAATTTGACCTCGAATTAAGCATGTCCTTCTCTTTTGAGCTGTCACCATAGTATGGCCAGAGATGTTTGATGTTAAAAACATCTGAGATATTAAGGTGGCTGGGAAGCCATAGTCTGTAGGCATTGACATTGATCTTCTTGATAATTTCATACAGTTCAATCTTCCTCATTGCCAATTTTTTGTACTCATGCGAGGGATATCGATCTTTGGTCAGCACAGCCCAGACGAAAAATCCCCCAAATCCAATAAATCACAAATTAATTTATAAAATTTTCAAAATAATATTCTTAAAAATTCTGGAGTGTGAGAGGTAACCTTATTTTGATAAGGAAATTGAAGTGATTTGGAAAACCCTTATTTTGATAAGGAGTGACATGGACACTTGTGCTATTGGAATGGGAATTTGGAAATAGAACAACTCTCCTAAAACTTGATTATCTCACTTAAACCTTTTGGATCCGCATGCATGCATCATATAATTATTTCTGTACACCGCCATGCACCCACGACTATCATATATATCGTTTGTTTAGATTTCTCTACTAGGCATTGCCTAACCCTCTATTTTCAGGGAAAGAACCAATGACCTAGCTTGGAGTGGAGTTCCAAGATATATTTGAAGATATTGGAAGCATATCTTATAGTTAAGCACTTATGTATTTCATTTCTATTTACGCATTATTATTTCAAGTCTAATGGTACCCGGTTGTAATAATTAGATTTATTTACCTTATTTATGATTGCCTGTGATTGTCATTGTGAACCATCTAGACTGTATTGGGTATTACTTTTGGTTAAGTCAAGAAAAATCACAAACTAATCAAGAGCAAAAATAAATATACAATTGTTGTGAAGCAATTGGTGAGCAAAGTATGATCTAAGGTGAAGAGCTCCAAGCTCTAATACCAATTGTTGGTCCACAAAGGCAACCAAGAGGGGGGTGAATTGGTGTACCAACAATGATGACCAAATAAACATTTAATCGACTAAAACATGTAATACAAGAAATCAGACAAATAATATATCAAAATATATATTAATATCAATTCTAGAATCAATGCCAAAATCCTTCCGTTACACCTAGATTGTTGTAATATGGCAACTATTGAGATTTTTGGGATTGTATTGATTCTTTAAATTTAGATTGAAAATGTATTTTGATAAACAAAATATAACAATCACAATAATCGAAAAGCAAAGAGAGAGAGAAAGAGAGAGATAATATACAAGATGTATAGTGGTTCGATAAGGCATGTCTCTCTCTACCTACGTCCACTTCTCCCACAATGTGTGAAGGATTCCACTAACATAAATAATCACTGAATGTGATTATAAATTACAAAGTGAGTTAGGTATTTCAAGGGTGACCTCCAATCGCTATAACTTAGACCTTTGAGGGTAGCCTACAACCGTTAAACCTAGGACCTTCAAAGGTAGCCTACAACCTATTCTTACAAAGGTACAATCCTTGTTTACAAAGTAAGAGTGAATGAACAAAGTTAGAAGTTTGTGACTAACTCCTTTATAAATGATAATCTAAGAAGAAAAGAGATATTAAAATGTAATAACACAAGTTGATGTCTTCTCCTTTTTCAATCTTCAATATGACCAGTAGGGTATGATAATGTTGAGCTCCTTAGAGATGGTCAATTATAGTTTGAGAGTAGAGAGATGATATAATCAAGTGTGCTCCTTAAATTACCCTTCAAAACCACTTAAAGCTCCTTTTTAATTCTTTGAAAAATCATAGAGCCATTGGACAGTGTTTTGGCCAAAGCATAACACAAAATATAACATAGTAACAATACTGCAACAAAGACCAGCCAATCGGCTGCCAGACTAGCAAACCGTCCAGTCTACCGCCTGGTAGACCAATTGCCAATCCGGTTTCCCATTTTACTTTTCTTCTTTGATGTATTGCTTCCCTTTTAACCGTGCAATGATATGGAACATAATCCGGGAATACACAATAGGTAGAATAATATTTCAATGTATTTTCCATATTAGTCAAGTTAATTCAAAATCAAATTTGACTTTCAAATTCATTCCAAAGCAAAGCATGAGCTTAATCCAAGTGATACTAGATAATTCAATTAAACATGCCAAGTGTCCAAGGAGAATGTATATATGCCAAGATAAGAATATATAAAAGCATATATGCTTCGTTCGTAACAATGACCTTCCCAAGCGTAGGAATTACAATTGCCAAATATAGCACAATATCGGTAAATACCGAGTCGAATCCACAAGGAATTGGTTAGTAAGGAATTTTAAAAGTATTCTTGTATGGAATTATGGTTAAAGGAATGAAAAACGAGTAATCTTTGAAGTTTGTTTGGAGTTTTAGACTTGTATTTGGATTTTGAACAATGTAAAGGAATGGTTGGATTCTTAGGTTTTGGCCTTAATCTTTCCCATAGCTACAATATTCTTCACTCATAATATTTCTTGTCTTAAGTCAATGATTAAGTTTTTG
>NMUG010008098.1:0-11785 GCA_002855965.1 Monotropa hypopitys | reverse complement strand
ATTCTTGCGGGTTTCGCCATGGAAGGGTGTTGTTCGGTTTAAAGGGAAAGGGAAATTAGCACTGAGGTACATTGGACCATATGAGATTGTGGATAGGGTAAGAGCAACGGCATATCGTTTAGCATTGCCGGTAGAGTTGGCTCATTTGCACAACATGTTTTATGTTTCTATGCTTCGGAAGTATGTGGGTGACCCGACGCATGTATTAGAGGTAGAACCTTTAGAGTTGCATAAAGATTTAACTTATGAGGAGTTACCGATGAAGATTTTGGACCGCAAGGAGCAAGTATTACGCTCCAAGGTGGTTCAATTGATCAAAGTTTATGGCGTAATCATGGAGTCGAGGAAGCGACATGGGAGAGCGAGGAGACTATGCAGAAGAAGTATCCGCACCTATTTTCAGGTATTTTATTTTCTTACTTGCTTTAAATTTCGGGGGCGAAATTTTCTAAGGGGGGGAGAGTTGTAATACCCGTATCATTTGTTAAATCCTTTTTATTATTTCGTATAAATAATTAATATCTCTTAAATAACATTTGGGTTTGACACTGAGGTATAGATGTAGAAATCATAATGTTAGATGAGCCTAGAGGTGATTGATGTGCTTGAGGTCGAGAAGTGAAGTTAAGGCTAACTTGGATAATTAGCATGAATGTTTAATCCTTGAGGTTTTGGAATGAAGTGGTGTTAGACCTGGAAAGGTTATAGGGTGGTCTTAGGATGCAATTTTGTGATTTAGAATGTTGAGAGAGTGTTAGGAGTTGAGTTGGGAAGGTTGGATTTGAGTTTGGTGAAGAAATTGGACCAAATTGGCATTCTCGTCCAGACTAGGAGTGAGGTCATCCGGGCCACCGAGCAGTGAGTTGGCTAGAGGTCATGGTGAGGCTCGTCCGGACCGGGAGTATGGCTCGTCCGGATGGGAGGGGTTGGCCATCCGAACGGGGAACAGGATGAGGGAGCAGAAAGTTTGGGGAGTTCTGGGTTTGGGCTCGTCGGGATGAGGGTGGGTCACGTCCGGACCAAGGTTAGGTCTCGTCCGGACGGGGACTTGGTCGTTCGGATGGCGCGGCAGTCGGGCTTTTAAAACTAGACGCAGAAAAAAAATTTAGGGGCTTTTTGGACCATTTACTCCCTAAATGTTTAACCTAAGTGTATTAGTATGTTTTAGGGATTATATACCTCATTAGCCATCACTCTAACTCCCTAAACCTAGAGAGAAAAGAGAGAGAGAAGGAAAGAGTCTCCATTGTTAAAGCTTGAAGAAGAAGAAGGAGATTTTGTGAAGTTGGTGCAATGTTTTCTCTTGTGGTTCAATCCTTGGGTAAGCTTCTCTAAACTATTGTGTGTTGTGAACTCTTTCTCCCCATCTTTCTACAAACCTTGAGACTAGTTCTTGTATCAAACCCATGTTTTATTATGTTGCATAAATCAACGGGATCTATAGATTTTCTAAGAAATTATGCATGATTTATAGGTTGATTATGGGTGTTATGAGGATTTTTACTTGTAAGGGCTTATGGGTGTGATTTAATTGAGGAGCTTTGTGACGTCTCTCTCCTCTCTCCATTGATGTGCAAAGCTCATCCATCTTTCAAGATTCCCTCACCTAGGGTTGTGTAAGTTTGTGTTAAACCTATTTCAAGGTAGAGTATGCTTATTCCTCTTATCTCCTTAGTTGGATTTCTCCTTTCCCTCTCTTTATGTTAAGGTAGAATAAGAAAATTTCGTAGTTCATGTTATGGGTCCTACTATTCCTAAATTAATTGAAGGTTTGTGTTGTTATGGGTCTTAATTGACTTTCCCCATCATCGATTTCAAGATCCCCAAACTTATTTTGGAAAACCCCAATTTTTATGAAACTTTAGTTTTGGGTCATGATGAAATATTGGAATTGAAAAGTCTATCTTGAAATTGATGGTTGTAAAATGGTCACATGACCTTATAAACATTTTGATTGAATGAATTGAATATCAATTTTGAAATTCATGTTTGGTCATTTAGGGTGGTTAGTTAGGAGGTAAGAATGCCATAATCCCAGAAATGAAATGAATATTTTAAATTGACCATTTACATGATAGAGGAGTTGAGTTGACTAAATTTATCATACGAGAATTTCGTTCCCTGAGTGGATTACACTCACTACATTGCGCAATGGGGGACCACTAGAGCCCTTCTTAAGGTAGGATAATTCTGAGGAACATACGGTTGGTAGCTGGCAGCCGACTAGCGCGGAACAAACCGAAACTCAATAAAATCTTAATAATGTGATTGTACCTCCCTTAATTTTGTTAGGGTTGAGATGAGATGGTTGAAAGAAGTATTTCTCCTTGATTTCGTCAAGTTGATCTTTTGAAATAAAACCAATGGTTTTGGAAAAATGAAAATATGGAAGGAACTTGGAAAATAATTTTGGAACTATGAAATGGTCCTCATCGCATGCATTCATATTTTAGTCTCGCACTAGCATCTTTTGTCCTAACTAGGGATATATTTGGATATGAGATTACTCTACTAGGCTATTTCCTAACCCTCTATTTTTAGGTACCGATCCGGTTGCCTGACTTGGAGCATGAAGCTTGGGGTGCCTTTCTCTTGGGTACCGTCGTTTGGTTTTTTCTAATTTTATCTCATTTTAATTTTATGCTCCCGGGATTGTAATAATTGTTTTGGGTTGGACTGTAAACTTAAACATTGTGTGATGGTGTGTGTGTGTGTGGCATTCCCCTTTCTCTTCTTTACTTTCCGCACTTTGGAATGGGTAGATATTTTAAAGTTATTAGTCCATGTTTTCATCTCTTATATTTCAAAAAAAATATGGTTTGAAAATCTGGGATGTGACAGGGAATCCCGCGCTTTGCCCAGATCTGTAGAGATCATTGGGACATCCTCATGTACTGAAGTAGGTGACCTTTCTGCTTTACTAGATTAGGACGACGACATATCCTCTTTAACTTCTTGCATCTTTACAAGACAGACCCTAAGGCCTAATCACCCCAAACAAAACTACAACTACCACTCCTGTTGGCCCTACTATTACTACTGCTGCACTACGACCCCCTCCTCCTACCTCCCTTTCCATCTAGGCACCACCACCTCCTCCCTTTTTGGCTTCTTAGGCAGCTAATTAGCCTCCCTATACCCGCTATAGATCCAAAGAAGCTGTTAATCAGACAGAGGATTCCCAAGCTCCAAAGAGGCTAAAGAGGAGTGATCTTACCCCTACAAACAAGGGGAAAGCCGTTGACAAAGATGATGAGGATTGGGCTTCCGTCCTTCTGAGGAAGGACTACAATGTAGTTGAAAAGGGTTGCTAGATCTTGGACAAGGCTACTGCCTATGGGCTAGCTCGAGCACTGTTGCTTCCCAAGGATGTAGCCGAGGAGGCCATGTTCTCTATTAGAGACTTGGTGTAGAAAATTTCTCATACTCTCTTAAGATACTAGCCTTTAGCACTATTTCCTTGTATTCTATTATCCTTTATGATCTCACATTCTATTTTCAATTATAGCTTTTCCTTTTTCCTTCTTAATAGTCTATGTAGTGTGTAGTTGAGGTGGCCAATCAGTAAAAAAGATTGTATATTTAACACTCTAGGGAAACTAATTGTGTGAAGAATGCCATGACTTTGGCAAAGAAGAATGAAGATAAGATTTACATTATATCCAAAAAGTACAAAGGTGCCTCTGCTGCCCTGGCCGCAGAGCAAAAAGAGGTTCAAAGAATGGAGGTAGCCCTGGCCTAGTCTGAGAAGAAAGACCAAGCTATTCTGGAAAAGCTAAGGAATGATGTTGGTGTTGAGATGGACAAAAGGTCCAAAGATTTTGAGTCAGAGAAAACTGTTGTGGCTAAGAAATACAAAGTCAAATCACTAGAGCTTGAGCACCGCCACACTGAACTGTAGAAGGCTAAATAGGCAGTTAAATAGGCTTTAGACCAGGGTCATGCCAAAGGGTCTGAGGTATCTGCTTTAAACTATACATCTCAATATTTAGAGCAATTTCCTCAGCTAACAGGTCTCATTTTCATTGAGATGTGGAGGGTTGCTATGGATTCCAGTGGTGTGGCAAAGGACTCCCCTCTTTGTATAGAGATTCCCTTGCCAAACAAGACCTCATCCATAGAGACTACTACACCTCCCGCAGAAGATGTTTTACTTGTCCGTAACAAATGATTTTCCCAATCGTAGGAAATACAATTGTCGCGTATAGCACAATAATCGGTAATAACCGAGTTGAATCCACATAGATTGGGTTTAGTTCAACTTTTACAAGTTTCCTTGTGTGAAAAGTGAAAATAAGAAAAAGAACAATTGTTTGATTTGCATTTTTGTTTAGAACTAAGGTTTGATTGTAACAATGAATGAAAGAGAGTTGGATTCTTAGGTTTCAATCCTATTCCTTCTATGAAAACCAATTCCTCTTTTATAAAATTCCTTAGACAAGAATTCAAGAATTAGGGTTTGTGAATCTCAAGTAATTCCAATCCCGTAATGAATCATTCAATTCCAAGCATTAGATGTGCCAAGAATAACTTGTCAATAACCAATCAAAGTCTTGAATCATTCATCCGTTCTTGAATGTTGAGGATTACTGAAACCCTAATCTTGAATCAAGAAGGATAACATGCAAGTTTAGAGGAATTGATCTCCATAGGTTGGAATAGGATCTAACACCCTTGAATCCAACCTAGGGATCTAGTTATCCATAGAAATAAGAAAATCTGAAGCAAAATAAGAAAACAACATCATTACTTCTATTAAAACTTGAAAGAATATTGATTACAACCTATTTGAAGCAAGAAGATTACCAAAACAATGAAAGAAAAACAAGAACAATTGATGAAAACCTGAGAAATATTGAGCAGTCCCTTCTTTGATCTTCTCTATCTCCTAAACTTCCTGTCCAAGCTTTACAAATGATCAAAAGTATGTAACATATAGCCCTAACCCTTCTTTTATAGTTAGAATATCAAAATATGACTATTTTCCCTTACTAAGTCGGTTTGCCCCTTAAATTCCCGCACAAAACTCTTTTAAGTTAGTTTATTCTCGAACTGTGTCTGCCCCGTGTATGGACTGTAACCGGTTGCGCTTCGGACTGTGACTGGTCGTGCTGCTCTCTGCCCAAATATGGTCTGCACTTCATAACAGGGAACCGGTTGGGCTGGATCTGGCTACCAGTTGCGCATGTGCAACCGGTTGGGATTTGGAATGCGACCGGTCGCACTGCTGACTGCTCAAAATGCTTCAACTTCAATGGAGGGCTACCAGTCGCACTTTTACGGGCTACCAGTCGCACTATCGGCTGTTAGAAAATGTTACCAACTCTATTTCTTCTTGATTTCCTTCTTCATTTGCATTGGGCAATCCTTTATTGTCCTACAAAATATATCTATACACAAAAACTAACAAAAACACATCAAACTACATGTTTATTTAGCAATGAATTAAATAACAACTAAGTGCGAATTTATGCAAAATGTAATGAGAATTAATATGAAAACATTCTAAAAACCATAAGAAAGAGAGTTATAATTGGTACAATTAAGTACCAATCACACCCCCCAACTTGTACTTTGCTAGTCCCCAGCAAATCCTTATTCGAAACCTAAAGTAATGATAATGAAAATGAAAAAGGATAGTTTCTTTAAACCCCCAGACAGCCCCGGTAGGACGAGTGAGGTCTCGTGAGGGTTTTTTAGCGGTGCTAACCCATAAAACACTTTATTCTTATAAGATAAAGAAATGTCCTAATTATTAACAAGTAAACTAGCGAAGTGCTTGAAACAAGTTTAAATTATTGTGAATTTTCATTCATTTTCATCTCCCTAAGAATTCGGATGTTTATACCAACTCAATGTGAGCCTTGATTCCAAACCTCTCCATTGATCTCTCATGAAAATTCACTCAAGTGATTTTATTGTGGAGGGCTTTGAACCATCCTCGGAATGCCAAAAAGAGAATTCTTGCGGCGAATAATTAAAGATAAGAACCAACAAGAATATGCCGCTTATCAACAAAATGGTGACTTCATCATTCATAGTAATATCCAGCATCACATACTTAATAAAGGGAATTCATCAAAATCAAAAGGTCTTAAAGCTTGTAATGATACAAAAACAAGATAGTGCATACAAAACAATGAATGGCGGTAAATATGTAAGGCTAGGTGCAACTACCCGGCCACCATCCATATCCCTTTCAAAAACATAAAACAAAACAACACTAAAACCCTAGAAAAACAAAATCTCTCAGTCATCCCCAGGATCATCAGAAGCTGCATACTCACTCTCAGACTCCGCTCTATCAGGCTTATCACTGGCATCATTCTTCATCCTTTGCAATATATCCTCAATACGCCTTTCCCAAGCCACTCTCCTGGTGACCTCTGTGTCAAGTCGTGAAATCAGGTCTGCCTCCCAAGATACTCTCCTAAATCTTTCCTTCTCTCTGTAAGCACGATCCTTGACCAAACTCCTATTTATCCGTGCAAACATCTCTAAAACATCACCATCTGAAGTAGAGGTAGTCTGAGGTCTCTATGGAGGTATAGCTGAGGTGGTAGGAATATCAACTAGAGGTGTCACCGGGGCTGGAATCTGTCTTACTCTCGTAGCATACTGTCCCACACTCCTTTTAATGGTAACATAATTGATAGGACCCAAAGTAGGAGGTGTCCACACTTCTCTCTATGATGGTTTAACGCCAGCCTATATACACATCGTAGAAATCATGCATGCAAATGGTAGGCTAGAAGTACTACCACTCAGGATCTGAAAATCAGCAATGCATTGCTAAATAAGCAATGCCGCATCAATGTAAGCTCCTTGACTCAACTCATATGTCAACTGTACTACATCCTCTCTAGAAGTCTTCTGGGCTCTTTTTGGAAAAAGATTGTAGTGAATAATTTTGTTCAACAAAGCATAGCAACTTTCCAACATGCCTTGTGTAAAGAATCTTTTAGCCCTGTATGATTCCACATCTCTACAAACCAATTATGCCAATTCCACTCCCTTTGGTGACGAATAACCCTCCTTTGGGTATGTAATTTACTCAGGAGTGGGTCAAGGACAACCCAAATAATTTGCAATCGAGTCAGGAGTAACAAACACCGTCTTTCCCTTCACCTTTGCTTTGATTCTCTTTCCATTCTCTTCCTTTTCAGCTGTGGTGTAAAACTCTCTAACAAAAAATGCAATATAACCTTTCACCTCATAAAACCACCCTACTAACTTCATATCATACAAACTCCCGTAAGCCATCTTCAAATCAGTCTCTAAATGATAATACTGCATTGGCACAAGATCAGGTAGCCTAATCACCTGTCTCTCACATAAGATACTCCTGGTAGCACAAATCTCATCCCATCGTCTTTTATTAGTTTTTGCTTTCTTCCTAGATGTGGATGGTTTACTAGATTGAGGCATAGGTGGTGGTGTAGATTGGTGGTTTGGTGTAGGTGGCACATTTGGTTCTTGATTTGGTTGAGGAAGAGGGTTTTCAATTGGTAGATACGGTTCTCCGATAGATATCATTGCCATTTCAGCATTCCCCTCCCTAGCAGGCCCTCGGTGAATAACAAAATTGGGATTTGATGGATAGATGGCTTTCTTTCTAACAAACGTTTTCCTTTTATCCATTTTTTTCCAAAAAATTTTTCAAATTTTTTTTCAAACAACAGATAGCACGACCGGTTGGGCTCAAGGGTGCATCCGGTTGCAATAGTTGGGTTTCCAAGAGACTGTGAGGCTGTTAGAACTTTACTCAAACCAACTAACAATCAACAACCAAGAATTCTTCAATCAACAAAAACAATTCAACAACCAGGAACCATTAATCAACAATCCACCTTATGACTGCCACAGACAAAACCTCCACAAACCATCCTTATACCTCCCACCGACAAGAAACCCAAGAACAAATGTCAAAAATCGAATTCGAAACTAATACCTGTCTTTGCTCCTCTTTAATACTTCCAATGTAGTCGCTTACACCCCCTTTACATCCATTGCTCCAAGTTGAAATTCAGATAAATCGATTCTTAAAGCTTCTAAGGGTTAATCGAAAATTTTCTAGAATTAGGGCTCCCCGATTTTGCTGTGATTCTGGGTTGGGTTTCGTTGATGAGGGACAAGGAGTTTAGGTGATAATCAAGAGAAGAATTTCGAGAGAGAGAGAGAGAGAGAGCTATGGAATCCATCGATGGAGTTGGGTTTCCTTGTTTCCAGGAATTGCCCCAAAATCGGGATCGGTCTTGCTCCAGGTAAGTCAAGGTTTACATTATGGAGCCTTTTATAATTTTTTTATGCTGATGGAACCACGATCGGTTGGGCAGAATAGCGCAATAGGTTGCGCTAAGGACTACTGGTTTATCTTTAATGCGCGACCGGTAGGGTTTTAAGTGTGACTGGTTGCGCTGAGGACTGTTGCAACTGATTGGAAATCCAAATATTCGCGACCGGTTGGGCATTTGAGCACGACTGGTTGCACTATGTTCTACTGAATTTTCAATTTTCATCCAAAATTGCAACATATGACTCCCAAAATCCTCCACTCATCCATTAAAGTCCAACCATTTCTAAGAGTAAGTCTTTGCTGCTCCTTGACCCCAAGAATAACAACCCTCGGTTTTGTGGTTTCCCTAAGTATTTGATCAAAGAAATGGGAGACTTAAAAACCAAAAATAAATGATGTGACACGGCTCAAAACAGGTCAAGGGTTGTTAAAAAAACATTTCTGGGTTTAATATGTCAAAGAATGCCTCTTATCATCTTCCTAGAATTTCCAAATAAGTATATGACAATAGAAATAACCAATGAATATATGTAAGTTACAAGAATTTAAGTTTACCCCACAACAGAAGATTGGCTCGATGGAAATTTATGTGGGTGTTTGAATCTCCACTCCGGTAGTCTTTGCTTCACATCTTATGTGTTGAGATTCACAAATTCCTGTATTTCACTTAATTAAACTCATTCAAAGCACTTAAACTTGTTCACAAGATTAACAAAAAGAACAAACTACTAACTAAACCACCGGTCCATCACGCAGACAAGATGAGTCATACTTTTCTTTCCAATCTACTAAAATTAGTAAATTGGGTGGCTATACTAGACCTTTATGATTCTAAACCTAAAATGCATGAAACAAAATGGATGCAAGAAAAATTTCAAATAAAAACAAAAATTTAGATGAAAAAAATGAATGCAAAAATGAATATGAAGCATGAAACTATAAAACCTAACTATACAAGTGCAAGAAAATGCACTCCAACTTAAATGATGCATTGTCCCTAATGCATGAACAAAGGAACAATTCAAAAGATAAAAAAATTATGCTCAACATCATTCAACCAAGAATACCTTGGGTAGCACAATACATCCTGCAAATTTTCCAACACAAAGCTCAACAAAACCTATTAGAATAAAATATGAGAAAACAAAAATTGCAAGATAAAAGAAAATGCAAAGACAAATGACATAAAAATAATGAGAGACAAGAAGAGCTTTCAACAAATGTTTGCAATTAATTCTCCGGTTCAACATAAACCGGGCCGTGAAGCTCTTCCACTACTTCTTACGTTGAGAAAGGTTCAAGAAAATGTTTTAACCTTTGACCATTTACCTTATTGAGGTATCCCGAAGATTGGTCCTCAATCTCAATGGCTCCATGAGAAAAAAACTTTTTAATCGTGTATGAACTGGACCATCTTGTTCTAAGCTTACCCGGAAAAAAGGTAAAGCCTAGAATTATAAAGAAGGACTTGTTGGCCTGGTTCAAACGTTTTTCGCAAAATGTTTCTATCATTGAAAAATTTTCAACTTTTCTTTACAAATCCTTGAGTTTTCATAGGCATCTTGCCTCATTTCCTCCAACTCATTTAGATCAAGCTTTCGATTGGAACCCGCGACTGGTAAATTAAAATTTAAGTTTTTCAATGCCCAATATGCCTGGTGTTCCATTTCTACCGGAAGATGACATGCCTTGCCATAAATCAACCTATAGGGAGACATGCCTAGGATAGTCTTATAGGCCGTTCGATAGGCCCAAAGAGCATCCGTTATACGATTAGACCAATCCTTTCGGTTAGGGTTCACCGTCTTCTCAAGAATATGTTTGACCTCCCTATTGGCCAATTCGGCTTGGCCATTCGTTTGTGGGTGGTATCGGGTAGACACTTTATGAGTGATATCATACTTGGCCATAAGAACGCCAAATGGTCTATTACAAAAATGAGTGCCTTGATTACTTATAATGGCACGAGGCATCCCAAACCGAGAAACAATGTGCTCTTTTATGAACTTAAGCACCACCTTATGATCATTGTTTCTAGTGGGGATAGCCTCGACCTATTTGGATACGTAATCCACTGCAAGAAGAATGTATAAATATCCAAAAGAGGATGGAAAAGGCCCCATAAAATCAATGCCCCAACAATCAAATATCTTAATGACAAGTATATGGTTTAGGGGCATCATGTTGCGACAGGTTATACCCCCCAACTTTTGGAACCTTTCACATCTCTTACAAAATTTAAATGTACCTTTAAATATCGAGGGCCAATAGAAATCACTTTGTAGAAATTTCATGGCCGTTTTCTTGGATGAAAAATGGCCTCCAAAAGTCCCCTCATGACAAAAAGAAATAATGCCCGACATCTTTTCATTAGGCACACAACATCTCATTATTTGATCCGGACAATATTTAAATAAGGGTCATCATAGAATTTTTTTTACTTCACCCAAAAAATTTTGTTTGTCATGAGTGCTCCAATGGGTGGGTACTTGTTCGGTAACTAAATAATTAACAATATCTGCATACCATGGACAAGTACCTAATCTATACAAGTGTTCACGTAAATATTCATCAACATTGTCCCGACATTTATTCATTGATAACTCATTTCTGCATGATATTGATTTTTCTTATGAGACAACCAAAATTTCTGAAATTGCATTTTAAACCATTACGAGCTTGATTTGAAATATTTGAAAGATCCTGAGCGATGGATCAAAATCGGGTATCAAAAGCTGCCCCTACTTGTATATTTTTGCACAGCAAAAGCAGACAAGGATAAAAAGATTCGTGAATTTTGATTCATAGCACATAGTTTTCGTATTTGTTTGTGTTGCACAAGATCATTTGACATTTTTTTGGTCAAATCGCAAAAATTTTCTAAGGTGTCTTGGACACGAATCTAGCACTACAAAGCTATAAAATGAACCGACAGAACGCATCTTATCTCTTCATTTCATATTTTTAGCAAAATTCCAAATTCACCGAAAAACCTCCCCCTGGATTCCCGTGTGCGCACATGGTTTTGTCGGGCATGACGTCATGGATGATGTCATGTTCACAACTACAGTTGCAAACTAGGGCTATAAAAATAGAAGCTCCGATTTCATTTTCTGCATTGGATTTTGAGTTTAAGACTCTATTTCAAAGTTTTCCCTAGATTTTTATTTATATAACAACATTACGGTGATTTTTTTCAATAATTTCTCCTCTGACGACTCTCAATCCGATCATTTCAAGTAGGTTTTCCATTGTTCTTCATCTTTTCTTTGAATTTCTTGTTATTTTTCCTGCATTTAAAAATTTATAGAATTAGTAAATGTATTTTATATTCATGTTCATTTATTTGAATAATGCTCACCTTTAGTCGTTATACTGACCAATTATATATTTTCGATACACAAATATTGTGAACAAATAATTTTTTTGATTGATTTGATTTTCGGTGAAGACTTAGAATGGGATATTAGAAATTTTACATGGAATTAA
>NMUG010008097.1:0-11786 GCA_002855965.1 Monotropa hypopitys | reverse complement strand
ATATTGGGAGGAAAGAGTAAGCTGGAGGAAGATGTACAGAAAAATAAAGAAAAAGTGAAAAATGGAGTTGATTGGTTGATATTTGATACACATCTTTCCTCCTCCACTTTGATTGTATGTCCACTCTCACATGTTTTACATCTTACCCTTAGCCATATTTGTGTCCGGCACGTTGTTGATTTAGTCTACGGCACAACACTTTTCCGACCCGACATTATAACCCGATACAAAGTTCTTTTTTATCCTAAAAACCAACAATCACTTTGTGTGTGCCAAAATAGAGTCTATAATCCAATTGCTACACATTCCATTCATGAGACCAATCCACCAAAAATGATCGTTCTTTCGTGTCAATATTGTGCGGAATGTTTTGAATGTCTAAAGTTATATTTTCTTCCGCCCGCACACATGAGTGAGTTATGAAATACCTTATTTCCATTTCTTATTTTTGAGGGTATGACACGGTAAGGCTTGAAGTCGAGACTCGGTCCGGATAGGCTCTTGATTTATGTGTCCACTTGCAACTACTAGACCTTGCACAATTCTTACACGTTGATGATTGTTGCCGGAATTTATTCGTGATTTGCTAGCTTGTGAAATTTTGCGCGCTTCCTTGTTGATACGGGGGTCCGAAGTTCATCTTTGGCTTTGAAAGTCCTAACTTGTAAAATGCTCAAAGTTCGCATGTATAAGCAACTCTTAGGTTTTGTGGGTAGTTCGTTGCTAAAAACTCTCACGAGACCTTACTCGTCTTACAGGGGCTGCCCGGGGGTTCAAAGATTCTATCCTGTTATTTTTCTTTTCATTTTACATTTTCTTTTCATTTCATAATAAAGCTTGTTATTTCATCTTGTCATTTGTTCTAGTTTGTTTTATTTGCTAAGGGACTAGCAAAATATAAGTTGAGGGATGTGATAGGTACGGTAACGTACCTATTTCTACTCTTTAACTTCATATTTTAGTTAATCCCGAAGCACGTTACTAATAAAATTTGTCGTAGTTTGTTTGTTTTGAGCGATTTCAGGAAATAAAGGAGATATGGCTTACCATGGAGCATTTTGAGACATTGGGATGCTAAGGAATACATTGAAGATCTTGTTATAAAAGGCATGGGAGGAGAAGACATGGCTCAAAAGGCCAAAGAAGCCAAAATCTGCCACTGTCGTCCGGACGAAGCCTTCACGTGGTCCGGACGACGCAGCCAGGAAAGCCCCAATTTTGCTCAACCCCTTTAGTCCGGACGACATTGGACCCATGGTCCGGACGAACCAGGCAGAACCTCATTTATGCTCGAATGTGACCGTCGTCTGGACGACGCGTAGGTCTCGTCCAGACGAAACCCGCGCTGTTTTGATTTAAAATTTAAATTTTGAATGTAATTATGGAGGGGATATATAAGGATTATTGTGGGGAGAGAGAAGATGTTTTTTACTAGATTTGGGAGAGATTTCCACCATTGGAGACCAAGGATTCAAGCTTAGATTTGGAATGGAATCAAAGGAGAGCTCAAGGATTTCCATGGCATCTTCCTCCTCCATCATGCACTAAGTCTCCAATTACCTAGGGAAGTTGTATCTCCTCTTGTTGCTATGTACTTGTGATACTTTTTGTAAGAACCTTGGATTGGAATCATTGAAATTCTATTCTTTCTTTCATGTTTATGTAATTTTGGGATTATATGTCTATGTACAATCTTTTAAATTGTATTCTTGTAATGGAATTTCAATGGTGATTTTTAATTGTTTCTTAACCTTGGTAAGATAAGTGATTCACCATAAGATTTTTTGTGATAAGCGATAGACCATGCCTAGAAATGGTTTATACACTTAAGACAAGATATGCTAGAATGATGATTATTTATGCTATCAACATGTTGAGAATTATTTATGCTTTAAATCATGTGATTTGCAATAGTGTGATTTAGAGAAGTCCAATTCCAAGAGAGACATATTTTGGTAAAAATCATAAGTATAAGTGACAATAGAGTGCAATGACCCTAGGTACCTTTCTCAATTAAGTTCAAAACTCGTAATTAGTTGTCATTTCTTCTTTCAATTTACAATTGCAAAACCCAAAATCCAAATCAATCAATTCTTTCTTTAAAAGACTGAGCTTAAGAATAACAATCAACTCTAAATTAGTCATTCGTTTTCCTTGTGTTCGACCCATCTCACCACTACTACGTAGTTGTGTTTTGGTTAAAAAATTATATCTTTGCATCGCGCTAACGATGGAGCGAGCATCAATCGTTTTTAATTATAGTTATTTATTTGGTACTTCGAGAAACATATGGTTATGATTTAGCTTAATTTTTCAGGAGCGGAGCTGGGCCGTTCTTCTATATCGAAATAGACGAGTGTGGATCCATCTATTGTATCTTGGTGAGTGTGTAGATTCTTTCATTTATAGAACTTTGATTTGTATTCTACATGCTAGTTGTACATGAATGTTTACGTGAATCCTCTTGTATGCAATATGTGATTTATATATCTTAATTCATTGTTGGGGTTGGGAATTCTTGTGTAATCTAAGTATTTATTCACATGATGGATGATACATGTTTTTAGACTTTTGTTAGTTGTTGTTTCAGTTGGTATACTCTCACATGCTTCGCACTTGTTTCAAATATATTGATGACGTTGATGAAGTTCTACCTTATTACTTTTGGTATGTGCAAGCATGATTCATAGCATGGATTGGTACATTATGGAGTTATGAAATTGTGATATTCATTTTTTGATTGTACATCCATGCATATTCCTATATCACCATGTGGTGACATTGGTGGATCCTCGGCAACGGGCTTAGGGGGCAGTAGATGCTTAGCAATGCATCCCTAAGATGGTAGATGCCATTTCGTGAGGATTATCTCCGGCAACGGGCTTAGGGGGCAGTAGATACTTAGCAATGTGGCCCTAAGACGGTTGATGTCATTTCGTGAGGATGTGTTGTATTCCGGTTGCGGTATTGAGAAACAGTAGATGCTTAGCAATGTTGTCTCAATGATGTGTCTTCCATTGATGGAATACTAGGGCTTGATTGATTCGCACTTAGCTAGTGGGTTTGATTGATTCACCCCTAGCGTTGGTGTGTTGATGGTGTGTGGAAGCTTCCCAATATCTATGAAAAGATGCATTTCATAACATTTATGTGCATTTGCATATTTATATTAATGTTGAAGACTTATATTAGGGGAGAGGCACAAACTCTTCGTTACTTTAGTTCCTTTGTGTACCATGCTAATCAACTTTCTATATTGATTGTAAATCTGACACTCTTGGATATTTTTTTGTTGTGGCATTTTATCCAGGTAAAGATGCTTAGAAGAGTTCATTACCAGGTTATCAGGATTCTCTTTCAGCTGGAGCTATATTTTCCAGTATTGACACTTTTATTTCTCTTCTGTAGTAGTGTGAGGATGTGGGACTAGTTGTCATGTTCAAATATTTATTTCTTTTAGTTGACTGCTCTTTTATGTTGGGACATTGTTTGAGGTCACTAGTTGTCACACTTGATACTTATGGTTTGGAGGTTTAACTCTTAGTATTTTTAATTCCGCTGCATGTTTTATGAGAAGAGAATGAGATCTATAAGTTGTGAGAAATGTTGTATAGTTTTCCTCGCTTGATAGAGTTGTCTGGGTCATGATTCGTAGCCGGATTCTATTATTTATTAGTTTTCCGGGACGGGTCGTGATAATTGTATTTAATTTGAAAAAAATGTTTCAAATTCTATTTTTGTTTTATGTATGTCTTCAATTAGTAGTTATAAATTCTATTTTATGTAATGTGTTGCTGCTTTTATTGTGTTGTTGGTGCTATTGTAATTTACTTTGTAGCGATGTGTTGTTGCTATAATTTTGTTTACTATTTTTTCCTACAAAACCCTTTCCTGGGTTAATCTAAGAACACCAAATGATAGGTTCAAATAAGTGAGTGTACTTGGAATTTTTTCTTTTCCATTTTGTTAATAGTGTATTAGACATGTTACGAAATGCCGAAAGGAATGTTCAAATACCAAAAACACGGATCGAATATCGTCACGCATCAGTGTCGAAGGCATTCTAAAATGCCGAAGGCAAGAATCAGTGTTGAATGCACTATTAACACTCGAAGTTTCGTCACGACTAATAAGTTGCGTCGTACCTTTAGATATTGTGTTGCGCTTTCTATTCTATCGTCTCGTGTCATCGGTAAGGGCTATCACTAATATATATTGAGATATGTTATTAATATATATAAGATTTCATTTCAAATAGTAAAATCATCGGCATTATTCACGATAATATCTAATCAAAAATCAAGATTTTGTCACAGTCGCGATGTGCGGGATCTATCCTCGAAAAAAATCATAATTTACTGTAGTCTTAAAAATTATTTTGGCACTAACTGTGGGTTTAAATTTTTAAAATTTTGTTAACTAATTTATTTTTCAATAAAAATTTGGGTCATTACATCATCTCCATTTTAAGAGCTTTGGTCCTCCAAACTTACAAGAAATATAAGAGGAGAATTGAAAGATAAGTACATTAAAAAATCTTGAATATAATTGTTGCATGTTATTCTCTTTTTTTTAAGTAACCTCACCACCAGAATGGTTCTCACCAACCTTAATTAGAGGAATGACAACGATGTGAAAGGGACGCTCCTCATAAGTCAGATCACGTTGAAACCCAATAAGAGGTCGAGAGAAAACATGTGACGGATCTGTCACATAGCATTTCAACATAGAAAATGCAAAACATCATGAACACGGACAAGATCAGGTGTTAATGCAAATCAATGTGCATTTCATCGATGATATCTTTAACAATACTCCATCACCTTCCTAGCATTTGATTTATCTCTCTTCAACATCAACATAGCTCTTCGGAACTGGAGGCCACGGGGCTCAGATGCAGCTATCACAGAAAATTCGGCCACATAACTGAACAATGTCAAATCTACAAACAGTTTCTAGAAGAACTCGTGGAGGCAGGTCATCTGAAGCAGTATATCGCCCAAACGCCTAGACAGGACACTAGGCCTAGACGGGTGGAGGTCTGCGACAACTCTTCGGACGAGGACCTGCCTATGCTGGGTACCATCACGATGACCCACGGAGCCATAGAGTCGAGCTCCAAGGCTGAACTACGCACTCAGAAAAGGAAAGAGGGCCACCAGTACCATGTTCTGTAGCTCGGGCAAAAGCGTCATAGGGAGCAGAGCGGGAAGCCCGTCCAGATCTCATTTTTAGAAGAAGATTTGGACGGGGTGACCTTCCCGCACAATGATGCGTTGGTGATCGCCCTCAACATCAACATGTACGACACAGAAAGGATCTTGGTAGACCAGGGAAGCTCCACCGACATCCTTTATTTCCAGGCATTCAAGAGGATGGGGTTCATACAGGCGGACCACGAGACTGACAAGGAGAGGTACTTCTTGATTGGGGATGAGCTCCCTGACACGGATACCGCCGAGTTGGTCCGGGTGTTGCGGGACCACATCGACATATTTGCTTGGACCCCACAAGAGATTCCCGGGGTACAGTCGAGCATAATATGTCACCGGTTGAACGTCGATCCTTGTCACAAGCCAGTAATGCAGAAGAGAAGACGCTCAACCGCGCAGCACTCAGAGGCGGTTATCGAGGAAGTTGATCGACTAATCCAGGCCAGTGCTATCAGAGAGGTCTACTACCCAGAGTGGCTCTCCAACACCGTTGTGGTCAAGAAAAAGAATGGAACTTGGAGAGTTTGTGTTGACTTCACAAGTCTGAACAAGGCTTGCCCCAAAGACAATTTTCTCATGCCTAAAATTGATCAGCTGGTGGATTCTACGACGGGATATAAGCAGATGAGCTTTTTGGATGCTTATAGAGGCTATCATCAGATCGCGATGTATGAGTCCGACCAGGAGAACACATATTTTATCACACCATTGGGGTTGTACTACTACAGAGTAATGCCCTTCGGTCTGCGCAATGCTGGTGCAACGTACCAGAGGCTGGCAACCCTCATGTTCAAGAATCTGTTGGGTAAGAGTATGGAGGTTTACATTGACGACATGGTGGTCAAGTCCAAGGAGACGGACTCCCACCTGGTTGACCTCTATCGTACCTTCCAGATACTCAGGAATTTCAAGTTGAGGCTGAATGCCTCCAAGTGTGCCTTTGGGGTAAGTTCGGGCAAGTTCCTTGGGCATTTGGTGACTCGGAGGGGCATAGAGGCAAACCCTGATCAGATAGTTGCATTGCAGAACCTCCAAAGTCCGGGAAGGACCAAAGAGGTGCAGCGTCTGACTGGGATGAATGCCGCGCTCAACCGGTTCATCAGCCGCTCATCAGACAAATACAAGCCTTTCTTCCAGTTGTTGAGAGAAAGAATAGACTACGCTTGAAGGACAGATTGCGAGGAAGCTTTCCAGAATTTGAAGAAGTACCTAGCCGCACCACCGCTGATCACCACACCAGAGCCAGGAGATGTATTGATCGTCTACTTGGCAGTTTCAGAGCATGCGGTCAGCGCAGTGCTGATCAAGCAGGAGGAAGGGCAACAGAAGCTAGTGTACTATGTCAGCAAGACAATGCTAGACGCAGAGACCATGTACCTTCCTTTGGAGAAGTTAATTTTAGTGTTGGTCATGACTTCGAGGAAGCTGCAGTACTACTTCATAGCTAACACCATAGAAGTTCCAACTGTCCATCCCATCGAGTCTGTCCTGAGAAAGACAGATCTGTCAGGAAGAGTTGCGGCCTGGTCAATAGAGCTTGGGGAGTATGACATCAGATATGTCCCCTACACTGCGGTCAAGGGTCAGGTCCTTGCGGACTTCGTGGCAGAGTTTTCACATGAGTCCGCACAGACACCCCCACTGCAGGCGTTAGATGAACAGGCAATCCCCGCTCATCCCGCGATGCCAGACGTTGATGAGCTGCACACAAAGGAACAGTGGAAGCTCTTTGTGGATGGATCAGCATGCAACAAAGGATCAGGAATGGGCATAGTCCTGTTCTCCCCAGAAGGACTGGACCTCGAACAGTCAGTCAGTTTATCTTTCAAGGCCTCCAACAACGAGGCAGAGTATGAGGCACTAATCGTGGGATTGAAAAGTGCAAGGAGGTGCGGAGCTGAAGACTTGCTCATCCATTATGACAGTCAACTTGTCATCAATCAGCTTTCAGGAGAATACGCAACCAAGGACGATAGGATGGCATCTTATGCAGCACTAGCCAAGAAACTCCTCCAACAGTTCAAGCAGACAGAGATGGTTCAGATCAGTTCCAGACAAAACATCCACACAGATGCCTTGGCCTGTCTGTCCTCCTCCGTACCTTTTGAGCTCCGCCGCACGGTGAGTGTCAATTCTTTGTCTCAATGGAGCATCCAGTCGACGGACTCAGATGAGACCTTCGATTTGGATATAGGCCCGAGCTGGATGGACCCTATCGTCGCTTACTTAGTGCTGGATGAGCTCACCGTAGACAAAAGAGAAGCTCATAAGATCATAATAAAGTCGACTAAGTATTGGCTCTCACCGGACAAGATCCTCTACAGAAAATCTTTCCCGGGGCCATACTTGTGTTGCGTGCACCCTGAGCTTGTTCAACGATTTCTTTTCAAAATCCACGAGGGGGTGTGCGGCAGCCACACTGGTGGGCGCTCCATAGCCCACAAGGCCATCTCCCAAGGATACTGGTGGCCGTACATGCAAGAGGATGCAAAGGTCTACGTCAGAAATTGCGAAAAATGTCAGAAATTTTCGCAAATCATTCACGCTCCCTCAGCAGACCTAGCACACCTCACGAGTCCTTGGCCCTTTGCTCAGTGAGGCATTGACATCGTGGGGCCCATGCCAAAGGCGAAATGAATGAAGAAGTACCTGTTGGTGGCAACGGATTACTTCACCGAGTGGATCGAGGCAGAACCACTTGCCAAAATTACTGAGCGCAACACGGAGTAGTTTGTCTGGAGGAACATCATCACCAGATTTGGAATTCCATATGTCATTGTGTCTGACAATGGCACCCAGTTCCAAGATAAGTTCAAGGAATTCTTCTCAATATACAAGATCAGAAATTTCTATGCCTCAGTTAGCTATCCGCAGTGCAATGGGCAAGCTGAGGCATCTAACAAGACTATCCTAGATGGCATCAAGAAAAGGTTGGACAAGGCTAAGGGAAGATGGGTTGATGAATTGCCACTAGTCCTTTAGGCCTACCGCACAATGCCCAGGAGGTCCACTGGTGAAACTCCTTTCTCCTTGGCATATGAACAGAAGCAGTTATCCCACTAGAGGTTGGCATCTCCATCATCCACACTGATCTAGTGGAACAAGGGGGAAATGACAACGCTTTAGTCGTACAGCTGGATCTAGTCGAAGAAATAAGAGAGAGGTCACTTGTCAAACTACCCTCTTACCAAGAATAATTGGCCAAATTCCACAACAGAAAAGTTCATCCTAGGGAATTTGGAGTTGGCGACTTGGTTCTGAGTAAGGTCCTTGGAAACACCAAAGATCCAGCAGATGGGAAGCTCGGGCCGAACTGGGAAGGGCCCTATAAAGTGATCGACAAAGAAGGCCAGGGATCATATAGGCTGACGGATCTAGATGGAGTCAAGATCTCGTGCACCTGGAATGACTCTAACCTCAAAAAGTTTTTTCAATAACAGTTGTAATCCATGTATCAGAAAAACTTGATCAATGAAAGTCCATCTTCTTCCACTTTCCCATATGCTTAGCAGCTTGTGAAGAGTAATGAAGCAGACGCGCAGATAACATCCACTTCCTTACTAGGGGCAATGGTCTCGGGTATAGAATATCAGGGATAGTTGTTCCCGAGATCAGAACCTTATATGGGACCAGAAATCCCAAGGAACTGATCTCGAAACCAGATCAGGTCAACAGTCCCGAGCAGAGAATGCTTAGGATAGTTGCCCTGAGATCACAACCTTATAGGGGACCAGAAATCCCAAGGAACTGATCTCGAAACCAGATAGTCCCGAGCAGAGAATGCTTAGGATAGTTGCCCCGAGGTTAGAACCTTATAGGGGACCAAAAATCCTAAGGATTTGATCTCGAAACCAGATCGGGATAATGGTCCCCAAAGCAGAGAATGCTTGGGATAATTGGCCTAAGATCAGAACCTTACAGGGGACCAGACGTCCCAAGGAACTAAAGTGCCACACAGAGGCCCACATGCAATGGAGCCATTTTACAGGGGATAAGTGGTCCCAAGATGGTCCAAAGTCGTCAGAAAAGAACAGCATCCCCAATGCGGCTTAACAAGGATAGGTCCTTCAGGTAACGAAGTGTTCCAAGGATGCCTTGACGCGTTGTAGATCAACAAGAGGGAGTCCTTGAAGTAGCATAGATCCCAAGGACAGTCTTACTTGCAAAAAAAGAATAAGACAAAGTACGGAGTAGAAAAAGCATCATTCAGCTCAAAAGAAAAAGTTCACTGCATCAAAGGAGAAATACAGTACAAGCCAAAATAAAAAAAGAAGGAACAAGGCAAAAGGGAGCAGCTCAGGCTTGTTGGTTTTCATCCACTTGTTCCTCCAGAGTCGTTTCCACCACTCCAACAGCAGGGGTGTCATGGAGGCCACCTTCAGCTGGAAGGTCGGCAGGGATTGAGGTAGAAGCCTCATCAACAATCACTGGAGCGTCTTGAGCGAGTGGAGGATCCTGGGGGATTGTGCGGCCAGCTGTTGAGGTTGAAGTCTTGTTGGGCAGAGGAATCTCCGTCCGTAGAGGAGAGTCCGCTGCAATGCCGCAGGCATCCATAGCAATATGCCATATCTCCGGGAAGAAGAGCTCTTTGATCTCGGGGAGCTGCTCTACGAACTGTCGCTCGTAGTTTGCCTTGGTCACCTCCGCTCCTTTGTTGTAGGCGTTGGTGTAGGAGTCGAGGGCGTACTTCTGGACTTTTTCTAGCTCCAGCTTCCTCGCCTTTAGCTGATTGTTGAGGGACAACCTTTCAGATTCAAAGGTCTTGGTTTTGACCTCCAATTCAGCATGGGCATCAGTTAAGCCCTTCAGTCGCCTCTCCTCTGTCTGGGCCAGCACGCCACCCAGACTTGTCACCTCGGCATTTGAGGCCTCCAGCGCCCTCTGAGTCTCCTCGTGCTTTTTCTTCAAGGCCTCCATCTTGTCAAGATTCGTCCGCACAAGATCAGAAGAGACCTTCAGCTTTTCGCAGTCTTTTTCTACTCGTTTTGAAGTGGGTGATCCGAGTCAAGCTCAGTCGAGCACTACAGCACCTGTTCAAGAATGAAAGGAGGTAAGAAAGCAAGAAACAGGAAGATTAGAAAAAGGACATGTACACCAGCAAGAGGTGATTACCTTTATCGAGTATACCAGTGTGTGGTGGGACACGTGCATAGTGTTGTATTTCTGCTCCTCCGCCGCGTCAATTGGGAGCATCAATGCGCGTGTAATACCCGTCCTGTCTATTTATAAATTTTAAAATATTTTAATAAATATTCGATGGTGAGATTAAGGAATACGATATTCCATTTTTGAATTATAAAGTTAAAGGAATTTATAAACGAGATTAAATGGTATAAAATGGGGTTTTTGTGTTATAAGTATTAAATAAATGAGAGCAATGGCACACAAGGGTAATTCAGTGGATTAGTAAAGGGGTAAGAAGATAAAATACTCTAAAAATCTGTCATATGAGGGAGTTTCATTAAGGTTAAGCATATTCCCTCATGTTGTTGAAAGGAGGCTAGAGAGAAGCAAGAATAAAGAATAAGAGAATTGAAGAATCAAGGGCTTTGGAGTACGATTCGGATCAAGAGATCAACTTCAAACGTATTCACAACGTAAGTACATTTTATCTTCATAATACTTCAGGTTTGAGTTAGATCGAAGTTTTAGTTCCAATCTCGTTTTTTGGGGAAAACCCATGTATTTAGGATTGATTTTTGAGATTTAGTTGTGATTGAAGGTTGTAATAGAGTCTCATTCAAGCATATATATTGACCTTAGATGTTAGAAACACTTTGGTATTGATGAATTTGAGGTTTTGGGGTGTTTAGAATGAGTTTGGCAAAGTTTGGATCGTTTTTTGTCGAAAAATCCCATTCTGCGGATTTTGCATCAGCAGGGGGTTCAACCGGTTGGGATTCCTTGGCCAACCGGTTGGGATGGGATGAAGGTTGGCCAACCGATTGGCCAACCGATTGGGAGATCCGTTGGGGCTAGGTGATGATAGCCCAACCGGTTGGGAAGTCAAGTCCAACCGGTTGGGAGGGATTCTGTCCGAAAATTTGGTTAAGTCTTTGGAAGATGAAAATGACTAAATAATATCGTAATGAGTTACGTTTTGGTATGGTAAGACATGAAAAGGTTTGATTAATGTCTTTCTATTTATTTACCAATTTATAATTGCAATGTGGACTGAAATTGGTATTGTTTTGACAGGGACACTTGAGAAAGGCATTGAGGCCTCCCTCAAGGGCAAGGAAAATGGTTGATCAAGGCAAGAAAAAGGTTTGAATAACGGTGTTGGTGAGTGTATGGTTATGTATATTGAAAGTACTTTGCATGACTTTCAAATGTAAATGTTTTTCCTAGCTTTACTGTTTGAAGGCATCTTGTACATGTTTTATGCTAGATTGAAATTGTGATATAATGGAAAGCATTGTTTCTAGCACGATGGTTATATTGGAAGTTTACTTCCTGCAGACTACATGTTGTACGTGTGAGTGAGTAGCATTAAAATGTATTGGGAAAAGCATGATATATATGTATATATGCACCTTGGAACGTAAGTTCTTGCAGACTACACGAGTAATC
>NMUG010008096.1:0-11785 GCA_002855965.1 Monotropa hypopitys | reverse complement strand
GAACTTATTATCAAAAAAATTATTTTTTTCAAAAATTCAAGAGATTAAGTATTTTTAGACTATAAAACCACATAAGCATGTACTGATCTCCTTTTTTTGAACTAAACAAGTCATAAAAAATAACCAAGTTAAGATAAAAAACACATATCAACAAGTATTAAAAACTTATAGCATAAAAAAATCCTAAACTACAAAAAACAAGGTAGATCGTCTTTTAGGTACCCAAACCACTTTGAACATGTCAAACATGTAAGGCATTATGAACTATCCTATCTTTCCTAACCCAAATTTGTTTAACATTTTTGGCATGGGTATAGTGCATTCTTTTGATAGGACAATCATGCGAAATATGTTCAATGACATTGCAATAGTTACATGATATCCTAGGTTTTTCAAGAGGAATGGCAAAACAACTTCTCTTTAAAATTTCAACATTTTCCTCAAGAAGTGTAATTTTCTCATTTGTTTCATTTCTAATTTCTTCTAGCTTTATTTCTAAAAATTATTATTTTTAATGATTTCATTAAACTCTAGTGAAAGATTTTTGGAAAAAGATTTTAATTCTTTGTATTTGTGAGTGAGCTTTTCAAAATCTTATAATAACATGTCAGCTTTCTTGAAGCTCATCATCACTCAAAGAATCATGCTATTAGCCATTAAACAAAGATTTTTTACCTCTTTTTCTTCATCGCTAGAATCCGACGAGCTTTCCATCATTGCTTTGTGCATGGCCACTTTGAAGCTCTTGTATGATGCCTTCTTGGCTAGAGGGCATAAAGATTTGACGTGTCCCGACTTGTTGCATCTGTAGAAAATTACTGGGGAGCTTTTGGCCTTCTTCTCCTTCTTTTTGTTGAGGTACTTCTTGAATTTCTTGGTAATGGCGGTGATCTCTTCATCATCAGAGGAGGAAGATGAAGATGAGCTATCATTCTCCTTCCTTGCTTGAAGGCACTCAAGGGGATCACCGGTAGTGTTGTCCATTTGAAGATGCATCTCCTTTATAAGTAAATTAACCATGAGAATGTCAAGTGAGCAAGTCATGAAGTCGGTGGTTTGGAGGATGATAGATGCCTTTGTCTCCCAATCCTTGTACATGGACCTAAGAACCTTTTATATAATTCTGCAGTAGTATAGCTCTTACCAAGAGCTTTCAAAGAGTTGACAATATCATTAAATCTAGAAAATAAAGCGGAAATAGGTTCTCTAGCATACATAGAAAAAGTTTATATTCATGAACTAGGATATCCATTTTGGCCTCTTTGACTTGTAAGGTTCCCTCATGGGCCACTACAAGTCTATCCCAAATCTCTTTAGCGGAGTCACAAGTTGAAATGCTATTATATTCGTTGGGATCTAAGGCACAATATAAAATATTCATGGCTCGGCAATTTAGTTCTACTTTTCTTTTATCGCTATCGAGTCATTGAGAATGAACAGTTTGAGGAACATGAGGACCATCAACAATGGCCATCCATAAATCGTAGTCAATAGATTGTAAATAAACACGCATATGATTTTTCCAATATAAAAATTTGTTCCTTCAAACAAGGGAGGTATAGACGTAGATTGACATTCAAGAGTATAAGATGTTGCCATTTAGATCTTTTACTCAATCCGGTGAAGTCGAGAAGACCAAAAAATTTAGAATGATCAAAATATGAGCACGAGGCTCTGATACTAGTTGTTGGCCCAAAAAAAGGGTAGGAAACAATGCAAATATGCACAAAATAGTGCAACCAAGAGAGGGGATCAAAACTATGCCCAATTTAAAATATCTCCAAGATTAAGAGCTTGGGCTAAATGGTATATCAAATATATTGTAATCTAGGTCAAGGAACCAATGCCAAAACCCTTCCATTACACCTAAGTTATTGCAATACGGCAACGGTTGAGGTTTCTGGAATTGTTTTGGTTATTTGTGCTTACACTTTCTTTATATAAAAAGTATTATTGAACTCCTCTAAGTCCTTGGACTCCAACTCCAAGTCAAGCATGGATCTCCACGCCTAAAAAAGAGAGTTAGGCAAATGTCTAGTAGAGAAATCTAAACAAGCGGTATGTATGATAGTTGTGGGTGCGTGCCGGTGTAAAGAAATAAACGCATGATGTATGTATGAGGATCCATAGGGATTTAAAGGAGGCTAAAAACATTCCTAGATATTATTTTATTTTCATTAAGTGGCAATATCAAAAGTGACTTCAAGTGTGTCAAGTCCTTAATAAGCTAAAGGTTCCAAATGGCCAACATTTTGATGAGTTAAATTTAGAAGCCACCATTTCCTCCACATTGACAAAATTAATGTGAGTACCAGGTGTCATCCTTGACGAATTCGAGGGAACTCACATTATTAATATTAAAAAGATTTATTAGGTTTCGGCTAGTACGGGGTAGGAGCCCATCGACTAAACTACCCACAATAATTTCCTCATATTACCCAGCTCGTCGGGAGGGCACAGTGAGGCCCCATTGTGCACAATGTAGTGGGTGGAGCGACCACCCAAGGAATGTCATTATAAGCCCATTCCCGGGGAACAAATTTCCCATATATATCCAACCCAAGATATCGTCATGTTTTAGAGCAAAATTTATATTCAAACTATTTTCCTTCTCAATTCAATTAGAATAGGGGAAAAACCTCCTAACCATACTACTTTGACCCAAAACATGATTTATCCATTCCTTCCACATTAGCTCTAATCAAACCAAGGACTAATTCAATGTTTGAGACACTTTTCAATATGCCAATTTAACCTTACGAGACTCAATTTTCCCCAAATCGAATGACCAAACAAATTTTCCCAATTTCCATGTTACGAGCAAAATTTGGATTTCATACAACATTAGGGGTTTTCAAAACCAATTAGGGGAATGTCAAATTGACTACAAGGGGGTGTCAACATACTCGTTTAGATGTCCTAACATAGACTTTTGACTCATTCAAAACCCTAAAGGAACCCAAACATGGCATCAAGCACAATTTGTGTAAAATAAGAGGGAGAGGAAGAGAGACAAGTACATAGATACACAAATGTTTAGAAAACTCTACCTCTTAGTGAACCAAGATGAACTCTAGATGAAAGTTGTGCTCCGATGGCAAAACCAAGACCGTAGCTATGTAGAAAGAGTGTCGGAGATCGACGTTTGTGAAGGCTCCATGGTCCAAATCTTTCTAGGTTGGGAGAGAGAGGAGAGAAGTGAGAATATATATATATATATATATAGAGAGAGAGAGAGAGAGAGATACGGACTGGAGAGAGAGAGAGAGTGTATGATGACTTAGGTGTGGTGCTTGAGAGTGTATACACGTTTAGGGTTTTAAGTTTGGATATATAAATCGCCCCAATAATTGATTCCAAAACTGCCCTTACTGGGCTGTATTTTGATATACACAAGTTGTATATTGAAATACAACATGCTACGGGAGAGGCCAAAAATATTGCATTTCAATATACAACATAAGGTGTATATCAAAATACACTTAGAGGAGTTGGGCAAAACCACCACATTTCGATATACACTATAAGGTGTATATCGAAATGCACATTGAAGGGAAATAGGCAGAGAGTCTATATTTCGATATACACTCTTAGTGTATATCGAAATATGAGAAGGGAGAGGAACCACTAGAAGCTCTACATATCGATATGCACCAAAGGTGTATATCGAAATGTATCATTTCGGAAGGCCTAGCCAGAGACCATTTTGATATGCAACCTTCGTTGCATATCGAAATGCAAATAACACATGGGACTCAGACCACTTGCATTTTGATATGCAAGGTCCTCTTGCATATCGAAATGCAAAAAATGCAGGGTCATCCGAACACTTGTATATCGAAATGCAGTGTTGGGATGGTGACCCAAATATCGAAATGAAGGGGGAAATGGACAAGATGCGATAAATGAAATGTGATTGTCGGATGGACATGAAAATCACCCGAGCATCAATGAGCACTCCTAAATCACTTCCCGAGCCTACTAAACCTTTCACAACTCAATTATTGACCTTTGAGAGACCCGGAGAACATGAAAATCCGAATTATTTTATTTAAGAAAATTTGTAAAACATGAATAAATATTAGGAAAAGGCAAGGAAAATTTATAAAATTTTCCAGAGTGTGACACGGGTCCCGTTTTTGGAACTTATTGTTGTGAGTTCCTCATTAGGTCTCGTCCTCTCAAAATGCATTGTAACTTGTTCAAGTTACACTGTAATTTGTCAAAAAATGCAACATAACTATCCAAAATGCAATGTAACTGTATTTTGTGCATATTTGAACAAGTTACAGTGCATATTTGTGCATATTTAAACATATTTGAACAAATTAGAGTTTATTGCAACAAGTTACAGTTGATTGCAACAAGTTACAGTGGTCAATTGAACAAGTTATAGTTGATTGCAATACGTACAGTGTAACTTGTCCAAGTTACAGTGTAACTTGTCCAAGTTACAGTGTAACTTGGACAAGTTACACTGTAACTTGTCCAAGTTACAATGTAACTTGTCCAAAATGCAATGTAACTATATTTTGTGCATATTTGAACAAGTTATAGTGCATATTTGTGCATATTTGAACATATTTGAATAAATTACAGTTAATTACAATAAGTTACAGTTGATTGCAATAAGTTACAGTTCATTGCAATAAGTTATAGTGGTGAATTGAACAAGTTACAGTGGTCAATTGAATAAGTTATAGTGGTCAATTGAACAAGTTATAGTGGTCAATTCAACAAGTTACAGTTGATTGCAACAAGTTACAGTGGTCTCAACATGTTACAGTTGTCAATTGAACAAGTTACAATTGATTGCATGTCACGCCCCGAATTTTCAAACCATTTTTTCAATACATTTTAAATAATAAATTGGGGATACAACTACTTGCCATCCAGATACAGTCAGTTGAATTTCTCATTATATCATAGAGCAGTACAAAGTAGAAGTACAACAAAGTAAAGAGCGGAAGTGAAGTACAAGTACTGTCCTACTACAACTGCTACAGTGAAAAGGAAAAACTACAAGTACAAGAGAAGTACATCTGAAACTGAAGTACTACAACTGAAAAGTAAAGTACAAGAGAGGTTATTGAGACTGAAGTAGCTGAGCCCAAGAAAATCTAGCAGCTGACTCCAACTCCAAGTCACCGAGTCTGGCTAGCCCTGCAATACAGAACTAGAAAAAGGAAAAGAAAGAGGGTATGAGCAAACCACAGCTCAGTGAGAAAACCCCTAACTACTACCAAGCATGCACATGCGGTGCGTGCCTACATGTCCACAAGCAAACTTACAAAATAGTAAAGAACCCAAAATGCAAGTGAGGCAAGCCTAACTCAAGTAACTGCGGACGTAGATGTGTCACTAACCAAGTGTGTATAACCATAACCTCAAATGGAGTAAGAGCAAAGAGTGAGGCATCCTAGGTCCAACCGTAGTAAACTCGAACACAATCCAACTAAGCTCACCACTAAGGTCAAACAACTCCAAGGATCAATTAAGGATCCTAAACCAAAGCAATGCTAAGATATCCAATACTAACTTACCTCACATACTTTACCAACTACCATTATCATTTCATATTAGACTCAGATATATCTTTGGATATTTGAGGTATTCATTTCTTTCCTTTCATTGATTTCATGAATATGGATAAACCACGGAATCCCCTCATAAGTACATTCCGGTTATCCCACCATCTTCGTTACATTACTCGTTCACACTAGTAAGTCCATATCTTTTTGTCACATGGATGAACCACGGAATCCCATCATAAGTACACTCTGGGTTATCCTACCATCCTTCTTTGTCATGTTTCCATAGTGTATAGTGTTGATAGGATAGGATAGGTCTAGTGGTTGACCTACACACTAACCATCCTCTTCGTCATCCCCAAAGAATGTTGGGAGGGTTAATGCCATCCCCATTGTGCATAATGTCATGGATGGAGCGACCATCCCAGGAATCCCATCATAAGTACATTCCCGTATAAGATATATATTCCGATTACCCCAAATCATTGGGAGTGCAACCGTCATGCTATGATTTTATGCATTGTGTGTTTCCATCGTGTTAGGAACAAATCCAAGAATCCCCTCATAAGTACATTCTTGATTTGTCCTTTCATCTCTTCTTATCGTTGTTACCATGCCTAACCAAGGCTATGAAACCACATCATTTTGTCTAGACTGCATTATCACGTCTACTTACTAGATCGTGTTCTTCTCTAAGTGATAGATTCAAGATTTGGTACGAGTAGCCCTCATGGGGCACATCCTTCATATTTGATATCCATTTGGTTATGTTGAACTACTTACTTAGTTCCTTCAATCACTAGCTCAACCTTGGACAATCCAAGGGAGACAACCAAGTCAAACAACATCAATGATCGTACACGTATCCAAGACGTCCAATTAACCAAACCCAACATCCGACTATGAGGAGGTCAAGTACAACCGTCAAACCAACCAAGATAAGGTATCACCACACATTCGAGAAAACCCAAATAATCCAATTTTACTACAACACTTGTCGAGGATATTTTACCGAGCATTTGGTGCTCACCCAAACCCCATGGACTCTACGGTAATTATACAGACTCAATGCGACCTACCACGCAACCACACAAGTCCTATGATAATCCAACGACATCGAATCCTCCAAGAAACGACCCAAGTCTCACAAGGGCAAATCATCAAATACTTGGTGGCCCCTAACTCCAATGGCCACCAAGCAACCTACTAACCACCAAAAATATAAGTCGTCCCTCTTACGGGAATTTCGTCGAACACCTAGTGGGCACAAGATCACCACTCAATTTCTTTGACTCCATAGACCTTCTCTAAGCCATTCAAGTGTAAACCACAAACCTAGGCCACCCTAGGTCACAAAGATTGGATTATACATATCATGATTATCACATCGAAACTTATATATACACACACACACACATACTTGACAATAATTAAGAATTTACCCACCGGAAAAGTCGTCAGAGTTCCAAGGTCGCCGAAAAACATCCAACACACCCCCACAATCCGGAACCATCATTGCATAGATCATCTCGCCCTCGTCGATATTTGTGAAGTAGGAAATCTCCAAACCTCCTTGGATCTTCAAGAAATCAAGAGGGAGATAGGGGAGAAATGTGTTTGAGAGAAAGAGAGAGAGACATTTCGGATGGGAGAGGAAGAAAGAGTGTGTGTTGAGTGAAAGTGAGGGTTTCTCGAGCTCCCTAAGACATATATACGACCCCCCACATGAAATGACCACAATGCCATTAATGAGTACGAAATATGCCAAAATGCCTCTGTGCACCGGTGCAAGACAAGTCTGCACTAGTGCAAACTTCTTAAATTTTCGAACAGTGGGCTTGTGCACCGGTGCAACTCCCCTTTGCACCGATGCAAACTTGCTAAGAAGTGAGCAGAAGGTTTGTGCACCGATGCAGCCATTCTCTGCACCGATGCAAACTTCCAAGAACTCTTGCACCGGTGCAAGCTCACTGTGCACCGATGCAAGGTCCTCCTGATGTGAATTTCCATGCCAAGGGTCCATCGGAACTTCCCCGAAACACTCCAGATCAACCACAGACAATATAGATGAGCCGGGAAGGAGTCCAAGACCTAATTCCAATCGTCAATATAATCCAAGAAGTCCATATAAATTCCATCGATCAATTTAGGTAGTGAATTTAATTCCGGAAATATAGTTAGAAAATACGAGTCATGACACCTCATACCCCTTAAAGAAATTTCGTCCTCGAAATTAAGTAGGGAAGAAGAGGGGATGAAACCAAATCACCCGACTAATGAGACCACGAGTTCATTCCTCAACAATGAATCAAAATCAAAACACATCTCCACAACAAACTTCTCAAGAGTGAGATCCCAACAAGAATGGGAGTGAGTTCAACTAAAACGCGTGAATTCAATACGGTTGTTCGAATGCTCAATCCAACATAGGTACCACTTTACTTCGACATCCAATGATTCGTCTATGAGATTTACTAAGGAGAGAGATGCAAAGATTTCCACCGAGGAACACCAAACTTGACAAAACCAATATGCCACACTAAAGAATAAAGGGGACAACTTATGATAAGGTGTGGACACGTCTACAAAAAATTTTTTTTGCCAAAGATACAAGTGACGGAGGATCCCATAAGGGATTAATCTCCTCAAGAACAAGAAACCAACAATCTTCTTGCAACAACATTTACAATGAGAGACGAATCAGTTCTACAATCGTCAACACTCTATTATTGATATACATACTCACACATGGTAATTCCAGCATTGTCGTCTGCCACAAGCCAACAATCGTACTACGAGTACCCCGATACATAAGGATATGCTAAAGACACGCCGGCATGCCGAGGACATGTCGACATGCCAAGGACATGTCGAGGATACGCCGACACGGCAAGGACATGCCGAGGATACGCCAATACGCCAAGGACACGCCGGCATGGCAAGGACACGCCGAGGATACGCCGACACACGATAGACCATTTGCACGAATGCTTGGCAAATTATAATTTGAGAGGATACGTCAGCGCACCAACACCCACAAACTAACCAAAATAAATGCAATGCATAAATATGCTCCAAAATCCTCGAGCCAAAGAATACACCACACCAAACACACACACTCTAGTGTGGTAACCGTATGGCCTTGGTGATTTGTTTTGAGATACTACGACCGATAGCTCTTCTCAAACCAATTTACCACGTCAAACATATATCACATAACCAAGAATGTACTCATGCACCCACACACGCCAAAATGTGCAAGTGCCAAGCCCAAACAACATGGCAGAGCACTAAACTCATACCAAGTCTAGACCACAATGTGCATTCGTACCCAACTTTCCCACGGCCAAAAAGATACATACATCTTACGTCCACGAATTTCTTGCCGACGTTTAAGCAATGCTTAACGCAAAAGCATAATGAACAAAAACAGTTGTTTCTAATTCCACTAAAGTCTCGCAACCAAATATGGAACTACTAACATTCGAGCCAAGGATGCAATGTCGATAGAGAGACAAACATGGGAACACAACATCTTTCGAGCATGGGAGATCTCTATTGAAATCAGGAGTGAAACAAGATCGACAAACGTCACCTAACTGGAAGTTCGGAATAAAATTACACATTACATGGGTGATCCGCGATTTGAGACGTAACTCAAACTAGATATCACAAGGAACACGAAAAGCCCCACCACATGCATCAAACAAGACTCAAGTCGAAGAAACGCCATCAAGGAATCAACAAGTCTTACAACATACATTGACCGGAGTACAATTCAAGTGAATGCTATCAAGGAGTCAACAAGCTTCGCGACGAGTCGTCAACAAGGTACAACAAAACACTAGGCACAAAAGAACTCTGATTTGGTGCCAAGGATCATCAACCGAGGAAATGTCAACTCATGGCCCACGGCCAATCGAACACGAGACTTCCTAAAATTTTCCAAGACCCATTAACCTATGGTTGATGAAACATATGGTACAAAAGTATGTGTCAGATGAAACAACCAAGGAGAAGTCGAAATCTCTTTGCCACTAAAGTTTCAACACCACATAGTGGATACACCACTTGTACTCATAACACGACTGCCGAAAAGATGGTCCTTCGAGGAGAAAGAAAGGAAATTGTCGATACAGATCACATTAATCAAAGCCGACACCGATCAACGTAAAGGAGTCATAATACCACACCTAGAGATATGAAACCAAAGGATAACTCACATGTACTTCCTCATGACACACCACATCAACCGAATGTGTCCCAACAAGAGAAACAACCAATTTCCTAAAAAGAAGTCAAGGACACGAAGCCTATGGGTAAACAACAACGACAATCAACTCCAAAGAATGTCGACTAAGGAGGTACCACATCATGGATTTTGTCTTCCCTAAGTTTCCTATACTTGGGATAAACTCTCACTATATAGCCCACTCTACCACAAGAGGAGCCATACTTCCATAATGGAAGTGGCATGGTGTGCAAAGCACGAGGACAATTAGACTGCGAGAGACCCGCAACAACGAGGAGTAGTTGGACACTCAAGCCACCAACCGAGTCACAAAAAGAGATGTCACTCAACAAAACACATAAGTGTGTACACAAGGACCGGCTACATCAAGGTCGGGATAGAACGATTGCGCAAGTAACACCGTCCACTTGGAAGAATCTAACACTTACAACGGATTTACAAGGGATAACTTCCAATCCATACCTAACCCGAAGGGAATACACAATGGTCTAACAAGTCGATAGGTGGCAAGGGACACACCGTTAGGACTCCCAACAATGAACACACAAAGTACCAAGGATCCTACAACTCCTTACAAGCCAAAGATTTGGACATGAGGATCACTTTCATCATTGAGCTAGGAATGATTCAAACAACGTATTCGTTCAAGGCACTCACGACACAACTCGCAACCATATAGCCAACTTGCAAGGCAACAACTAACGCCATTAAATCAAGTAGACATGAGCAAATGCGAGCAAGACAAACAACTCTCAAGGAGCATCCATGCCTCCACATGTATCTAATGATTAGATAACTCTAACATAGAGAAGAAAACGTTCACAACCCTAGGTGAGGGGTCCTCAACAAAGCCACACGATCCAAGCATGTCACTGGATAGAGCTCGGAGACCTCGTCGACATTAAGCCTTAGGATTTTCTGAGATTCTTAGCCAAATCTCCTGGGATTTAGAGAGAAGGGAGAGAGAAAATGAAGGAGAAATGAGAGGGAGGTAGAGAGAGTGTGAGAGATAGTTCTGAGGCATTTTTAGGGTAGATACATGTATATAGGTGTGTTAAAACACATGAGAAATGACTAAAATGCCCCCACTAAACATCCCAAAATTTTGTTGTCCGAAGACCCATAACCGGTTATGGGGCGAGTGGCAACTGGTTACGGTTGTCACTGCCCGTAACCATTACAATTGCTGCTTCCGAGAACCGGTTGGGAAAGGAATTGTGGCTGTCCTTGCTTATGCGGGAACTGGTTACGAATCACCGGGAACCGGTTGTGGGTTCTCGGAACCAGTTTTGGACCAAATGGGAACCGGTTGTGGGTTCCTCTAGTGCTTCCCTTCCTTGATGCCTATGCACTTGGGAACCAGTTACGGACACCCCCGAAACCGGTTTCGGGTGCTTCTGGCCCGAAACTGCTTGGGAGAGTTTTGGATGCCAAATCTCCATCCGAACTCCGATTTGAACGATTCAAGTTGCGTTCGATTCGTAATTGAATTCTCTACAACATTTTAGGATCAACCACACTAACAATCAAGAGAAGATTTTGAGATTAAAATCAATCCAAATCTACAAAATAGAATTAAGAATTCTAAAATTTGATCTAAGAAATTCTAAACCGTTACAATCCACCCTCCTTAAAGGAATTTCATCCTCGAAATTTACATCATCAACAAAACAAGGATACAACAAGAAGAATGGAAAGAGTTTCTATGAATCGAATAATTCCGGATATTTCTCGCGATTCTCTAACTCTCGTTCCCATGTCGCTTCTTCAATATTATGATTTCTACAAAAAACCTTAACAAGTGGAATAGTCTTTCCCCGCAAGACTTGTCCCATTGAATCCAAGATACGAATAGGCCTGATATTCCACCTAGGGGGGTGAATAGGTGTTTGTAGTAATTTTGCCATTTTAAAACTTTTTAGTTTTTCTTTGAAAATTCTTCTATTATAATATGTTATAAGACAATGAAAGCAAATATGTGTTAGAAAGATAAATGCAATGC
>NMUG010008095.1:0-11787 GCA_002855965.1 Monotropa hypopitys | reverse complement strand
TGAATCGTGTATTTTGATAAAAAAGTGAGTTTGTATGCATATTGAATGGGTATGTTGAATTTAATAGTCTTAAATTGGTTTTAATTCATTTATGTTAGATTATAGCATTAGATTGGTTTAAAGAATTCATTGTTGATATTTAAAATTCATAGTTTGATGTATATTCAAGAGTTGGGATTTGGAAGAGAAGATGAACAGTGTATAAATATTCTGGCTTTTTGTTCGAACATCTGGGTATTTCGATATAACAACTTTGCATATCGAAATATGTGTTTGTTGAAATTGCACAGTAGATTTTTATTTCGATATAAAATGTGTACATATCAAAATGTGGGATTTTGGGCAGTATATCGATTGAAGAGTGAATGAGATGCATATCGATATAAGGAACTGACATATCGAAATGCACTGTTAAAGGAACTGATCAGTGAGCATTAATAATAATAATAATAAGACAAAACAAATAAAAAGAAAAGGAATTAAATGAAATAAAAGTAGAGATAAAAGAGAAATGATAAAGTAATAGTAGATAGAGCATTGTAAAGTATTTTATGCGTTTAAATTTAATTACTTACACATTCAAATCAAGTGTTCAAGCATTGTTGATTTAAATGCTAATGATTTTAGCTTGGACAGGTAACGAGGCAAGCAGAGTCGATCCCCAAAAGAAGTGAGGGGTAATCGACAAGGAGAAATCAATAAATAATGTGAGTATGTTTATTTACACTGCAATGTAATTCAAATTAGAAATGCATGTATAATGTGATTGAGAGAGGGCGGATGCACCAAAGTACCTTTTAAGGTTGGCTCTTAATGAAATAAAATGGAATGTGTATGTGGTAATATTTTACCGTGATTTTCTTATTGATTTAGATTATGGTGTAATTTACATACTCTGTGTTGGACAATTTTTGGTAAACACAGGTTCTAGAAGATAATGAGAAGATGAAGTCCACTACAGGTTCCAGGAGTTTGATTGCCACAAAGGAGTTTTGGCTAGGGTCATGAGAGACTTAGTAGTACACTTGAAATGTACAAAGATCGGACCTTAGAAGATATTTTGTTTTTATTATGCAAGTTTAACGTAATAATATAACTTAGATGTTTAAGTTTTTAAATTCCACTGTAGTTAATGTTTTTGCTAATATAGTTATTGTAAGAGAATTTCCTTCTTTAATGAGGAATGTTTAAGGCAAGCTTTAGAAAAGTAATTGTGATTTATGAAATTTAATTCATTGCTAACATTTAATTGGAAAGCATGCCTGTAATGCCACTTGTCCACTTAATTAACCTGTTAAGAGTAGATAATTGGGGTGGGATGTGACAAATTGGTATCAGAGCTAGAGTTGTAAAATCTAGTCTCTATGACGTGAGTTGAGTCTAGAGAACCATATAGTGGACTTGTACGTGGAGAGTAGAATGAGTTAGGAGGCATGTGATATTACTTATCCTAACTGTTGAGATTTATATTATTTTGATATATGCTTTGTGGTGACAATCACAACAAGAAAGAAAGATGGAAAATCAAGGAGAAAATCAGCAAGGGGATAATGCGCCAAGGGTTGTTGAGACGGGTGATGCATCACACCAGGCAAGAGGCACTGAGATGGAACAATTGTTGGTAGCTATGGTGAGAGATAGAGAATTGCATTCATCATATTTCCAATGGTAGAGGGAGAAAAGTTCTGGTTCCGTGAGCTACATCTATACTGAAACGGTTTAAGAGATTATATCCGACAGAATTTGAGGGAACAACAAATCCAACTGAGGCAGAGGAGTGGATAAAAGGTGCAACCTGAGTATTGGAAGCAATGGGAATTGAGGATGCTCAGAAGGTAGTGTTGGCTACATTCAATTTGACGGGTAATGCTAGGAGATGATGGGAGACTACAAAACGGCAGTTGATGGTTCCTATGCCAGGGCTTGCAAACACAAATGTGCTTGAGATAACTTGGGAGAGATTCAAGAAGGCATATGAAGACCAATACTGTCCTTTGAGCTATAGGTATGCACATGAGGATGCATTTATGAGACTGGAACAAGGAAATCTATATGTTGCAGATTATGAAGTGAGATTCGCGGAATTATCTCGTTATGCACCGGACATGGTTGATTCGGAAGAAAAGAATTGCAGGAAATTCAGAGAGGGGTTGAATGTTGAGGTGAAGAATCGATTGACACCATTTCGTGAAAAAGATTTTCCGGACTTAATTGACATGGCACGTCAAATTGGCAAGAACGTTGAAGAGTACAGGGAGAACATAGAAAAAAGGAAGAGGGGTTATTTTGAGATTAAGATTGGAGGGAAATCTGTTAGTGGATCAAGGCCACCACAATCACAATCAAGCAAAGGAGGAAGGTGGGGAAATAAAAAGCAAGGACAGAGACAAAGCAGTGGAGGACAGCCAGTGTCCAAAGGGTTTACAGAGATGAGGCATTGCTTCAAGTGTGGTACAGCGGGACATATTGCTAAAGATTGTTCAGAGAAGATACTGAGTTTTCGATGCTTCAATTGGAATGAAGAGGGTCACATGGAAAATCAGTGCACAAAGCCTAGGGCAATGCCAACATCTTCTTCAGCCAGTGTCACTGGAGGAAAGGGGAAGAGTACGAAGATTCCTACAGTGCCAACAAGAGTATTCGCAGTTACCAGACAAGGGGCTGAGGCATCTCCTGAAGTTGTTACATGTATTCTTAAAATCTTTGATCAAGATGCAGTAGTTCTTATAGAACCTGGTTCGACACATTCTTTTATTGCCTCTAAATTTACTTCTTGCTTGATAAAAACCTGTGAGATTTTGGGATGTGCACTAGCTATTTCAACACTGGTAGGAGATGTTGTATTAGTTAAGAATTTTTACCCAGAGTGTAAATTAAAATTTGGGGAACACTCGTTGGAGGTTGACTTATTGCCTTTGGACATGATAGATTTCGATATTATCCTTGGGATGGACTCCTTATCACGTTATCATGCTATTATGGACTGTTTTGCTAAGGAGGTAGTGCTAAAAATTTCTGATGATTCTGAGATTAAATTTTGTGGTGAGAGTAAAAAGCACTTGGGTAAATTAATTTCAGATTTAAAAGCTAGAAATATGTTAACAAAGGGGTGTGAGGGGTTTCTAGCATACATTATAGATACGTAGAAAGAAGAAGCCAAATTACAAGATTTACCAGTGGTTAAATAATTTGTTGATGTTTTTCCGGAAGAGTTGTCGGGGTTGATTCCTGATAGAGAGGTAGAGTTCACTATTGAGTTATTGCCTGGGGTTAGTCCGATATCGATAGCACCTTACCGTATGGCACAAACAGAACTGTTAGAGTTGAAAATCTAGTTGAAAGATCTTCTTGATAAGGGGTTTATTCAGCCTAGTACATCTCCTTGGGGTGCACCAGTTTTGTTTGTAAAGAAAAAGGATGGAACTATGCGTATGTGTATTGATTATAGGCACCTGAATAAGGTGACAGTTCGAAATAAGTATCCACTTCCTAGAATCAATGATTTGTTTGATCAGCTGAGTGGGGCATCTGTTTATTCAAAAATGGATTTAAGGTTGGGATATTATCAGGTAGAGGTGAGAGATAGCGATGTATCTAAGACTGCATTCAGGACTCGTTATGGTCATTATGAATTCTTGGTACTACCATTTGGATTGACCAATGCTCCTTCGGTCTTTATGGATCTTATGAATCGAATATTTCAGCAGTTCCTTGATTCTTTTGTGATTGTCTTTTATGATGACATTCTTATCTATTCGAAGTCTACTGAAAAGCATGAATATCATTTGCGTACTGTTTTGCAAACTTTGAGGAAAAACCAGTTATATACTAAATTCAGTAAGTGTGAATTCTGGTTAAATCAAGTAGTTTTTATGGGGCATGTTATATCGGAATAGGGGATTAGTGTGGATCCGAAAAAGGTTGAGGCAGTGTTGAATTGGGAAAGACCGACTAGCGTCTCCGAGATTCGTAGTTTTCTAGGTCTAGCCAGCTATTATCGGAAATTTATTCAGGGATTTTTGTCTATATCTTTACCTATGACCAAATTAATTTGGAAAGGGGTTAGATTTGTTTGGTCAGATGAATGTGAGAGGAGTTTTGAGTTATTAAAGCAAAAATTAGTGCCTGCACCTATCTTATCTATACCAGAGGGGACATATGATTTTGTGGTATATAGTGATGTGTCATTGCAAGGTTTGGGTTTTGTTCTTATGCAGCGAGGGAAAGTGATAGCCTATGCATCTCGTCAATTGAAGTCACACGAATTGAACTACCCGACACATGATCTAGAGCTAGTTGTAGTTGTTTTCGCTCTCAAATTATGGCGTCACTATTTATATGGAACGACTTGCGAGATATATACAGATAATCAAAGTCTAAAATATTTATTCACATAGAAATATCTAAATTTGAGGCAGAGAAGTTGGGTAGAAATGATATTTGATTATGATTGGATGTGGTGGAATCTTTAGAGACAAAGACGGAGAATGGGTGCTCGGATTCTACGGGAAACTCGAATGGGAGACAAGCCTTGCCGCTGAGCTGGGTGCTATCTACAAAGGCCTCACCATTGTCTATGAAAAGAATATGCAGGATGTACATCTTGAGACTGACTGTGCACAAGCTGTGGAAGCATTATGCAAAGATGAAGAAGGCTCGGACCCAAATCTCTACGTCATCAGAGAAACAAAAATCCTACTTCAAAGAACCAGAGCGACAATAAAGCAAATTGCAAGAAGCGCAAACCAATGCGCAGACTATCTGGCACGCTGGGGAGCCCAAGGTGAAAACAATCTCACTGTTTTGGAGGATATGCCTATATCCATAAGGGAATTCTGGATACGGGACTGTTTGAGGCTACAAGAGATCCTTGACTGATTCAGCTCAGTTATGCGATGGGTTTCATTTTTGTTTTGGATTTTGGACACTCTATTTTTGTTATGTGGGCTGCTATGAACTATGGACTGTTTGTTTCGATCAGGACTGGTTTATTTTGTTTACTTTTGATGTTTGTAATGACGCGATGTATGCCGGGCCTTATTAAGTAATGAATTTCATTTTGACCAAAAAAAAATAGTATTTTTGACTCGCACACGATACTGATCAGTTGTGTAGCGTAGTTGATTAGTACTTACCCTTTTTATTTATATACTCTTACCCATTTAACACTTCTCAAAAAAATATACTTCAAAATTTGGGAGTGTTACAGTTGGTATCAGAGCGCTCGTTCCGATTTACCTAGGACTTTGGGTGAGACTTTTAATCTCAATGAGCGCACCGTTTCTTTTGTGTAGCTCTGAGGTATTGCATTTAGGGTGCATGGCATGTGTATCTAGGCATTGATTGTGTGTGAATTGCATGGATCTCATAAAAAACATATTTTTATATCACGAAATAACAAAATGGTTTGGAAATTTGTGATGTCTACTCCTTAGAGTTAGTCTTGTTGTAGTTCTTTTGAAAATTCGGACTCATTTCTGTTGATGTTGAGGTCACTTTCGGGCTTGTTTTGGCACTTGTTAGAGGATTCTGTCGATGTTGGACCTGTGTGTTCCTATTGTATCCTTTGCTGATAGTGGTGTCACCTATTCTATCGTGGTGAACTATCTCTAGTTCCTGGTTCTTAGAGTGTAAACGAGTCTCTTCGTTGGTTCTAGTGATGATTTAGCCTCTTGTACCTCGATATCGATCGTTGGTGGTTGCAGATGTGGCTTGTCAAGCCTATTCCCTCGTAGGAAGCGGAGTCGTGTTGTCATCGTCATGATTTTTGAGCCTACTTCTTAGTGCCAAATGGTGGAACGTTGCGGCAATCAGTTGATTAATTCCTGTTTGCCCTTTAGTAATGCTGATAAATCTGTTTACGATTGGTTAACCGTTTCTTGAATTCTCTCTCTTGTGATCCCGTATGAACTCATTGTACGATATTCTTTGTAGAAGCGGGTCGTTCCTCTTGACGTTGGTATTTAGGACTTGTCGTTTGCACCGTTGATGTCTACCCCCTTCTCGGTGGTTAAGTTTTGACTCCTTTTTCGTTGCGCGATAGGCCTTTTGCTTGGTAGTCTTGCGATTGATGGTTGTTTCCCCTTGGGAATTGTTTGGGTCTCCCTGATGCGTATAGTTCCTTCTGTGAGCTGCGATATGGGATTGTGACTAGTGGTTGATCCTTTATGCGTTAACACTTGGTAATTTAATGGCTATGGCCTTCTTTGGGAAGTGAGAATATCTCAGTGTGGTAAGGTCTTGTCACGGTAGAGGTTGTGTGTGTTTTACTTGGGATGTGAAGTATCCTTGGGTTAGTAAGTTCTCCTTGTGGACTAGTACCAAGTGGTTAGTGATGATAGTACTTTGCATTTGTTTGATGTGAAAGTTGACCTTGATTTGTGGTTTGAGGTCCCATAGGAATTTGCATTGTACTTAGTGCCTTGCGGTCGTAGTTGCATTTTGGCTAGTTGGGTTGTAGAACGATTTGGGAGATGGCTTTGTGCTACAATTGTCTTGGTTGGTTCATTGGGTTTGTTGAGTAGTTTGGGAGTTAGACTTACTTTGGGATGAATTGGTTTCGGCTTGAGGTATCGTGTGTTTGCTTGGGATTTGAAGACGAGAGTAGAGTTTTCTTTCTCATTTGGGCATAAGGTTGTAAGAGGTAAATTATGTTTGGGAAATCCTTTTGGCTTCGTCTTGGTGGTGGTGTGTCGTAGGCAGCGTGTTTCTTTTGGCATGTCAAATTCCTCCTTGTTCAACCCTTGCGGAATCGGTGAGTGAATACCGTTCCTTGATTGTTCGTTGTCCCTTCTACTCTTTTGGATCAATGTGCTTGATCGATGGTTTCTACCATCATTATTGGAAGTGTTGTTGCATGCGCTTGTGACGTATCCTAGTCGTCGATAGGATTCCTTGTTCTTCGATGGTGTGCGATTAACTTCTTGTGGTTCTCGTTTGGCTGTTAGTGGCGATTACTGATGTTGTGCGTTGTTCGAGAAATCTTTTGGAATTTTTGTTTTCTACTCATGATGTCATAGTTGGCTTTCTCTGTTTTCCTATCGATTGCTCGTGGAGCATCTGTAGTCGTGGCACTTCTTGTAGTGGTGATGTGTTGTTCGTCTCGCTTGTGAAGAATCATATACTTCGTAGAGCTTGTTTTCGGAAATCGTATCCTTGTTTGGCGCATTCTTATGTTGCGGGTTGCTTTCTTACGTTCGTTCTTGTTCTCCATGTCCTCATGCGAATCCAGATTGTTGTTGTATCCGTTGGCGCCGTGTCCGTTTGCATTTGGACACTTCTGTTCTGCGATGTTGTCTCTCTTTGAAACTTGTTTGAGAGTGTGTTGTGGGATTGGTTTGTGGTTGGTGTGATCAGTGAGACGAGTTTACTTTTGTGTTGTGTAGTTGTGTTGTGAGTGTTGAGTTGGAATGTATGTGTCTCTTTGAAGTCGACTGCACCGACTTGGATTGTGGTGGTGTTTGGCGCGACCGGTGTGCGTAGTCCGTGTCATGTGGTGTAGGAATGAACATGAAGGATTGTTTTGAGACGGTGATTGGTCAACACATCTCAAATCAAACTTTTTAGTCATTCTGGTACCGCGCTAGGTGTGTGCGGGTTGGTTTGTGAGATTTTGATTGTTCGGTTCTTCTTTTGGTGGCGTTGTTGTTGTGTGACCATCTTTTGCGGGTTGTCTTGCTTTCAAATCCTGCTCCGTATCGGTTGGATTGTTCCTACCTTGTTCGGAAAACCTATTTCGGGGTTGTCTTGCTCGTTCGTGGTGATAAAGTCATTGTGAACTTCTTTGCGGTAGTCGAAAACTATTCTTTTATTTTTCAAATTTTTTAGAAAAATATTTGGGAAAAAATCGGAGTATCCGTATCGTGTCTGTATCGTATTCGTACCGTGTCCGCGTATCGGTACCATATCAGCGTATCCTTAGCGCATCGAAGTATCCTAGGAGTACCCTTGGTGTATCAGCGTGTCCTAGGAGTATCCTTGGTGTATCAGGGTGTCCTAGGAGTATCCTTGATGTATCGGCGTGTCCTAGGAGTATCCTTGATGTATCGGCGTATCCTACGTGTGTCCTTGGCGTATCGGTGTATCCTCCACATGTCCTTGGCGTGTTGGCGTATCCTCAGCGTGTCCTTGGCGTATCGGCGTGTCCTTGGCGTATCGGTGTGTCCTTAGCGTATCCTCCGCGTGTCGGCGTATTCACGCCGTGTCCCGTCGTATCCTTGGAGTTTCGGTACTTGGAAATTTCCCCGACATGTCCACATTGTGTCGTGGCATGTTTTAAAATTATGTGGAATTGTTTCAAAAAATTTCGGGGCGATATTCTTGCCGTTTGACCTCCGTATCGTGTTTCTTGTTCGAAAATGCGCATTTCTTGTTTGTTTGATCGGTTTGGGAACTTATGGTTGTGCGAAAACCATTTCTCTTGAAACTCTTGACTCTCTCGAGGATGATGTTTTTTTTGTAATACGGTTCTTCCTTGGCATGTTGTTTTGCGACGTACTACTTACCTTGCGTCGTGTTACGCGTTTAAGGAAGTTGGTGGTTTGTTCGTTTACAATGGTTGTTGGGTGTTCGTGTGGGTGAATTTGTTTCCGGTTGCGGATTTCTTTTGGCGTTGTTTGTTCGGGCGGAGTTGTTTCGGTTGGAAACCTCCTTGTCGTTGTTGCCGGTCCTCATCGCGAATTCATCCAAGCGTTTGGTGCTGTTGGGCGTCGTTCTCCTTGTAGTGTTGTGTTTCGATTCTTCTACCTTGGAAATTTCGAGGACGAAATTTTTATAAGGAGGGTAGTTTGTCACACTCCGGAAAAATTAAGTTATTTTTTCATTTGTTTCAAAAAAAATTAAATTAATTGAATCTCTTTTTTTTTTGGGATTTAATTTTATTGTCATTCGGTTCCCCGCGGCTCATATTTTATTCTACCGATCCTGTCTGAGTGAGGGAAGTCTTGGTTTGTGAGGTTTTGTGTTTTGAATGCGGACAGATCTTTGTGGTAGAGTTCGGGTGGCATTGTGGGCATCAGGGGTCGTTCGGAAGTTGTTGCGGGGCCTTGGTTTCATTTATAATCACTTTATTTAATTAATTTATTTAAAAAAAAGAGCAATGCAATCAGTCGGGCTCCCCCTTCTCCAAATCCCTCTTCTCCCCCGATGGCCCCCTTCCCCGAAACCCTACTCCATAGCCGCCGCCCACCTTCCTCCCTCTTCTCCCTCCCTCTCGGCTGCGCCTCCTCTCCCTCTCCCTCACTCCGGCACAACCCCTCCCCTCTCCCACCGACCGCACCTCCTCCCTTCCCCTCTATCTCTCTCGGCTCTCCTTCCTCTCCCTCTTCCTCACCTCCCGGCACTCTTTTCTCCCTCTCCTGCGCCTTCTCTCCCTCCTCTCCTCTTCCACACACACACACACACACCAGCCGTGTGTGGTGGTGGCGGCAGTGGCGTGGCAAGGCGGTTGGTGGGGTACGCGCAGGGATGTGAGTGCGGCGGTGGTGCGCTGCGGTTCGCGCGCAAAGGAATGGAGCATGAAATCAGTTCGGACAACCGTGTGCGCAATAGCGGAGGTGGTGATGTTCAACCTCACTGTACACTTTCCTTGGCGGTCGGTTAGCGGTGGCCGTTGGCGCGGTTATAGCGAAGGATGGACGGAGGGTGTCGCGCGACGATTAAAGCTTCACGTTAGTGGGTAAGCCTCTCGATCTCTCTCTATTTACTGTATGACATTGTTTATTCTTCGTTAGTTATTGTTGTTGAGTTCTATAGGTGTCAGCCTAAGAGAGAAACGATGAACAGCGACGCGCGACTGTCAGAGCCTTGACCACTGCTAGTGGTCGCATCGGTTGGTATATCTCGTTCCCTGTTTAATTTTCGTTGAGTCAATCGGTGTTTTATGTCTGTGAGAGGTATAAGGATGGGTTTCTGCTGTTGTTGTTGCTTATTCCTGTTAGTTCAGTTCTTTGAATCTTGTAGGTTGCCGTCGAACTTTTTCAGTGGGCTTCTCCGGCTAGCTTTATTGAGGTAGAGTTTTCTATCCCTTTTGTTTGTAGTATCGGTATTCTTTCTTCCCCCTCGCGTTATAATTTAATTAGTCGATTTTCAAGTATTCACGAAATTATCGATTTCGAGTCGTCATTTGCGTCAATCGATCAGTTGTGGGTATTGTCTAGGGTCTCTACGTACTCCCTAGGTCGATGGTCATTCGATTCCTACATTGATTGCGAAAAAACCCAATTTTTTTAAAAACTGTGTCGTCGTTGTTTTTTATGAAATCAAATTGGGGAGATTGACTTGTTGGACACTCTTGGGTGGTTGGTGGTTTAAAACGGTGTCTTGACACGTTTTTATTATAAATCGAACGAAATGATTGCTTTGCGAACGAATGGAACATTTTGGAAATAAACGGAAATGTTTTGGAAATAATGAAAGGAAAGTCACATTTTGGGTTGACACGTCGACTGGGAGGTTATTTGCCCTAGGTCGCACGGAATGATTTGATAAAATAAAATTTGACGTTGAACTCTATACGATGAAATACTGTTGAGTTGGCTAATATTATTCGGGTAGCTGGATTTTGGTACCTTGAGTGGCTCCTGTGAGCACTCACGACATTGCGCAATGGGGGGTTGTCTGGCCCCTCCCGACGAGTTGGGGAATACGAGGATTTGAACAGTTAGTTGGTTGATCCCCAACTATCTCGGAATTAGCCAAAACAGAATATGTTATTTGATATTGCCCTTATTGTATAAAAGGTGCGGAATAGAAATTAGAACACTTGGAATATGTTTGGAACAACGAAAATGAGTCTTTACTTGTGTAGCTTCTACACTTGGATACTTTTCCCTTTTGGCCTTGTCTAGGCAAACGTTTGGAAAATATTGGTTATACTCGCTCTCTTGTCTCGAGTCTTGGTTAAACGTAAGTGTTTTACTACTTTTCTCTACGATGAGTCAAATGTGGAACTTTGAAAGAAAAGGAAATGTTTTTAAATATAATGAGATCCATTGCATTGCATCATTTACATTCCTTGCATTGCCATACACTTGCACCTCAATATTATAGACGTTAGAAGATAGATTATCTCTACTAGGCGGTGGTGCCTGACCCTCTACTTTTGTAGGACTTGTTCCTTTGATTGGGAGTGGCTGTGGGATCTTTCACATGACTTGAGGCTAGGCTGGACTGTAGATGATAGAGTGTATTTCTTTTACTGTATAGCTCTTCTCTTCTTTTCTGTTGGCCACCTTGTACATGATTAATTTAAAAAATCCTATTTTGGTCCTTTTCTTTTAGTTGGGGCATTGTTGTACAGGGTTGTGTTATAAAATCCTATTCGCCTCTTTTATTTGTATCAGAGTAGTGCAGGCGTATGTTGTAATAATTAGTGTGGTGGGTTGTGTAGCGTAGTTGATTAGTACTTACCATTTTTATTTTTATACTATTACCCATTTAACAGTTCTAAAAAAATATAGTTTAAAATTTGGGAGTGTTACACCCTTTTTGATATTTCGGATTTCTTCTTCCCGACCGGTCCACGTAATGTGGCCGACCGGTCGCGCCTTCACAGTGGGCACCATTAATTGGTCCCGACCGGTCAATGGTTTCGTCCCGACTGGTCATCGCATGTAAAAATGCAATTTTCTGCTAGGTCGATGAGGGTCAAAGTGGGTATTTAACTGGGGTGTTTATATACCCAAAACCCTTAGAAAATCCTATCATTTCTACAGATTTTATCTCCCTCTACCTCCCTCAACCTATATCTCTCTCTCCCTCTCACTTCTCTCTTCAATCTACCCATCT
>NMUG010008094.1:0-11788 GCA_002855965.1 Monotropa hypopitys | reverse complement strand
GGCGCCTGCTTCCAGCAGTCGGTCCACTTCATCAATGACTGCCTGAGTATGTGCCAGAGAGGAGCGTCGGGGTCTTTGGACGACGGGATGCCGAGAGAGATTCACGTTCAACTGATGACAGATGAACGACGGGTCCACTCTGGGCATCTCGTATGGAGTCCAGGCGAAGACCTCAATGTTGTCCTTCAGGAATTTGATGTACCTTTCTTGGTCCGTGGGAGAGAGAGAGGAGTCGATGAGGAATGCCCGGCTGCCATCCTCATTGATCAGCACTGTGATGAGATCTTCAATGGCTTTTTCAGCTGCCGGAGCACCAACGTCCTCAAGAACTGGAGTGTCCGGGACTTCTACCCACTGAACCTGTTCCATCTGCTTGTTCTCCCTGACAGCTGAGATGTAACACTGCTTTGAAGCAGCTTGGTCTCCGCAGATGTCTTCCTGCCGTCCGGAGGCTCCAATAAACCGGACAACTTGGTGAAAGGTTGAAGTAATTTCCTGCATGGAGTGGATCCAGGTCCGGCCAAGGATGGCATTGTATGGACTAGGAACATCCACAACAATGAACTCCATATCGACTGTTTTGGATCCTGCCCGGACCGGAAGAATGATCTTGCCGAGGGGCCAAACTAGGGCTCCGCTGAACCCAACCAAGGGGACGTCGGCTGGATGCAAGGCATTAGAAGGAAGCTTAAGAGCTTGAAACATTGAAAAATACATTACCTCTGCAGAGCTTCCTTGGTCGATGAGGATGCACCGGACGTTGGCGGGTCCGACGCGCAGAGTGACAACGAGGGCGTCATTGTGGGGCAGCCGGACTCGATCAAGATCATTCTCCGTGAAAGTTATGGACCACCCTGAACAGTCAGAAGACTGCTTCCGCTTGAGACCAGAACCGACCGTGAGCACTTGCTTTGGGGTAGATGTCTGGTCGATTTCTGCTCTGAGACGGGCTGTAGCTTCCTTGTTGAGCGGTACGTGGATGACGTTGATCGTCGGAACATCCTCCTCCGGCTGAATGAGGTGTCCGGACCTCTGAGCAAGTTCCAGAGTCTTCTGCTGATCAACCTACCGTGCTAGGTGTCCTTGCTACACCAGGAGCTCTAGGTATGACTTGAAGAGTTTGCACCCGGTTGTGAAATGTCCTTGCTCCATATGATAGGTGTAGTGGATCCGTTTGTCTTTTGTTTTTTCGGACGTCCCAAGCTTGTGATCCGGCCAAGCAAAGAATGGTTGATTCTCGATGTGCTTTAGCACGGCGTAGATGGGCTCGGTGAAGACCGTCGTTTCTGTGGTGAGCTCGTGGAGCTTGGGGGCCTTCGGGCCACCTTTCTTTCCTTTTTTGACGATGTTCACCTGCCTTTGGCCACCGGCTGGCTGTGGGGCCGAAGGCTGCTGATCCGGTTGCTGTGTGGCGCGCTCGGCCAAGAGATCTTCCAACTGATAGAATTTCTCCACCCAGAGCATGAGATCATCCTTGTCTTCGGAGGGGTGGAGTGTGAGGTCGGCGAAGATCCGGCTATTGCTGTCCAGACCATTTTTGAAGGAAGAGGCAGCCACTGTCTTGTCACAAGCCTGAATGTCATTGAACAGCTCCCAATACCTTTCCGAGTACTGACGGAGGCTTTCATCCAGACGCTTCTTAAGGCTGATGAGAGCATCGATATGTTTGGACTGCCGACTGCTGGTTACGAACCTAGCCATGAAGGCTCGTTCAAGGTCCCAGTAGCATGAAATGCTACGTGGAGGGAGCTTATTGAACCAGAGGGAGCCCAGAGTGTCAAGGCTGGTGGGGAACACCTTGCACATGATTGAGTCGTCGGTAGTATAGAGAGAGATAGTTTGGCGGTAGTGAATGAGATGGGTGTAGGCGTCCATTTTGGGGTCATACCTGGTGAACTTGGGCAGATTGAAGCCTGCCGGGAGAGTCGCCAGCTCAATCTCCGGAATGAATGGAGATAGGCCGAGCTGCCGGAGCCTAGCATCTACGGACGTCTTCTGCTGAACGGCCCTCTTCTCAGGGCTTGTTGCCCTCTACCTGACACAGTTGATACAGTTCCTGAGATCCCCGACCGGAGGAGGGGAGTTGTGAATTCTGGGGTTCTGGCCGGAGCGCTGAGTGTTCCTTCGTTGGCGGCGCCTATGACTTGCTTCAGAAGTCTCCATGGGCAGAGTGGCTGACGGGGCATCCCTGACGGGGGCCAGGTTTTCTCCCTCCAAACGATGGGTCTCGCGAGATCTACCGGAGCGAGAGTTAGAGGCAGCGCTGATAGAAGGTTAGTACCTGGGTGTCCGGGTTGGATGGCCTCCCGACTGGCACTTCCGGATGGGAAATCGGCGGACCGCCTTTCCTCTATCCGCGCATCCGTGATCGTTCAACCTGCCCGCACGCTCCAGGTCCGACCTCCTGATGGTGTGCTCTAAGTCGTCCTGCAAGGTTTCGGACGGAGCGGGAGGAGCTAAGGTTGGACCTCCGGCGAGTCTAGCTAGCTGGTCCTTGAGGAAGGCAATCTCAAGGTCCTTCTGACGGAGCTGCTCGTCGGGCTGTGGCTGGGATGTGGATCCCAATAGGGTTAGAGGGGGGTCGGCAGCAGCTACAGTGGGCAGAGAAGCAGCAGGAGGAAAGCGGTGGTGGTGATGGTCGCGGGAGTCATCAACGGCCATTGGAGAAGGAGGAGATGCTCAGCAAAGAGATAGACTGTCGGTCACCTGAGTCTGGGAAAAGTAGTCCCCAGCACAGTCGCCAATTGTGGTGACTGAAAATCCGGAGGGTGCTGTGGGTCCTTCGGATGCTGGCCGGATGACTAGGGGGTGAGTGCTTCGGCTGAGTGCTCGGTTACTTATAAGAGAAGATGGATCACCTGCTTGGCTCCTGCAACCACAAAGGTCAGTGCCCACCGGTCGGCAGCGACCGAGAGGGACCTCCGATGGCTAAGTCAACGACGGTCAGAGAAAAGAAACCGTAAACTCAAATAGAGTTGGAGAGATACCAGATATCAGTTCCTTGGATTCCGTGAATAGTGTTTTGACGGGATATTTATAGGAGTCCTGACTTGGGCGCCAAGATGCAAGCGTGTGATGCACGCGGGCAGGAGGCCAGGTGCTGACGTTAGCCCTATAGTGCTGTTGGGCCGCTGAACCGTCCCGAGTCACGTCAGCAATTGTACGGCCAACCCGAGTGCCACATGCCAGAGGTCATTGTTCCCAGCTGTTGCCGATGGTGGACCCCTTCGGCATGGGACCGTCCGTCGGTGGAAGTTTTCCCTTCTCCTAGTGGGGAGTGGAAACGCTGGACTTCCTTGACGTCCGGATGGGAATGCCGAAGGTTGAAGGAGACCGCATGGCCGGACCGGCCTGGCTCCTTCTGGTGTCCATTGAGACTGCTTAGGATGTTGAACACATGATGATCCGCCGGATCTGTCCAACAGCAGTGTATTTCTGGAGGTCCGTGAGGCCGACGGCCCTGGATTGCTCCGCGAGATATGTATTGGATCTGGATTGTTGGGTTGATCCGGATAGATGGGGTCCGGCCCAAGATAGTTTAGGTCTGGCTACCACAGGAAGTGTGGGTCAAGGCAGTAGAGTGGGAGGTCAAGCAATGGCACCAGGAAAAGTATTTCATATGATTCATCGTCAAGAGGAACCAGAGCCAAATAAGGAAGCAGGTATTCTAAATTTTTAGCGTAATGAATATTGTTAGTATTTAGAAATTGTGTAGATACCTTGGATATCTACTTTAGAAGAATGATAGATAAATGTAAGAAAATAAATTATTATATGATGTCAATATTTGATGTTTGATAACGAGTTGTGACTTCAAAGAGGATTACATGTCATTTTAACACCTAGATATTACCTTTATGTTCAGATGAAATCGGCGTTAGGCCAACGTCCCTTTAATTTAAAGATATTGAGCAAGTACCTTGTGGTAATTCCATCTTTGGATAAATGATTCACTATCATGTAGAAAATAAATAATAAATGTTAATAAAGAAGAGTTGAGATGTTGATATGATTTCAGGGACGAAATCTCCTAAGAGGGGGAGAATTGTAACACCCATCTTAAAAATTTGATGATTATGTTAATTAAAACAAGTTTATATGTTAATATTATATTTAAATGAGGAATTTATTAGTTAAATGATGACATTAGCAATGAAAAATAATGTTGGGAAGCTTTGAGAAATTTATTAAAATTATTTTGGAATTTTTGTATGATTATTTGAGGTTTTCGAATCAAAATAAAGCTGATTTTAGATTTTAAATAAGTTTTGGGGGTTTAAATGAAAGAATTGGAATTTTAAGGGAAGAAGTGTGTTTTTAGAAGAAAAGTGGGAATTGGCTGCTGTGGTGTCGGGGATGGGCAATTCGTGGCAAGGAAGAGTTATACAATTCCTTTACGTGTAGGAGTAAGGTGAAGACTTATTTGCATATTTGAGGTGTCTGTGGGAGGATTGTGCAGCTGTGAAATCAAAACAAAAATGTAAGCATCTATATGTATATGTTGTTAATTGATTTAGAAGAGGAAGACTGAATACGTAAATATCTAGGAAGTAATTTGAGGAGTTATGAGAATGAGTTATAAGAAATTTTGAAAGAGAGAGATGAGTACGGGAGTGGGTTAGAAGGATTGGATTCTCAAATTGAAGTTGCAGAGATAGAAATCGAAGAAGATGAATAGTACACTGTTGGAAAGAAAGAAACCCGATTGCGTCAAAATCTTCCAAATTTAATTCTGTCAATTCAATGTAAGATCTTAGAATTCTAAAAATACAAAATCGTAGAGGATCATGTGTAGAAGCTATTCTCAAAATTTGGTAGGAATCGGATAAAGTTTGATTGGTTAATTTGATCAGAAATGATTTAGGGAGAAAACCCAAATATCGGCAAAATCTTCTCATTTTTGTATCGTTTAATTGAAGTAAGATCTTACAAATCTAAGAATACAGTGTTGTTGTAAATCGTTGTTAGAACTTATGTTTCAAATTTGGTAGAAAACGATCATGTTTTGATAGTTGAAATTAATAAAAATTAGATTTGAGGAATAAAACCCAGAATTGCAGAGCTTTGATCGAAGTCTGTCAAAATCCTTAGATATCGATATCTAAGTTAATATAGATATCGATATCCTAGGAAGAGGTAGCAAGAAACCATAGTTGTTAAGGCAAGAAATTGGTATCTTAGAAAATTTAGATATCGATATCTAGAAGAGTTTAGATATCGGTATCTAGGCGTTGTGGTATCATAGACAGACTTAAGAAACCGGTATCCTGGGAAATCCAAGAAACCAGTAACCAGAAGGGTACCTTATGTGGTATCTTATGCGGTATCCTAGCAGCGGTATCTGAGGCTTTGGCTAAGATACTGGTATCTGAGATTTGCAAGATATCAGTATCTAAGGTTTCGAGCACAATGTAAATTTTAGGGAAAATTGTAAAAATTGGAATATTTGATACAAAATGATAATGGATAATCTGAAAAAGATATTATCTTATATATTGATGAATTTATTGTATTGACATGTGTAAATTTAGAAAAGAATAAAAAAACTCCAAAATTAGTAAAAGATCCTTTCTGTAAAGGTTTTCGGTGAGTGGATCATGCATGCTTTAATTACTAAATTATAGAAATGTTATTTGTTGATGCATTGTTGTTTTAATATTATGTTTACTTGTATAATGATTAATATGCATGTTAAAATGGTTGAATATCATAATATGAGATATATGTCGATGAAAGATGAATTTAAAGAAGAGTCGTGAGTCATAAGCTATGAGGCTTTGTTGTCGTAAGCTATGAGGCTTTATTATCGTAAGCTATGAGGCTTTGTTGTTGTAAGCTATGAGGCTTTGTCGTTGTAAGCTATGAGCTTTGTCGAGTCTTAAAATTTGACACAATATGCATGTCATACGAAGAAGTTTTATGCTTTGTTCATAATCATGTCATTAATCATGATAATGTTTACTGTTAGATAATGATTCATATTGAGATATCTATTTATCATTGCTAATTTACTGTTGCTTTAATTTTAGTAATTTTAGTATGCTTATTCATTCCTGAGATTCCATTTTGGGATTCTAGTTTTGGTGTGCAGGATTGACGCCTTCTAGTAGATGTCATCCACTATTGGCCTGTGTCAAGACTAGATTAAGGTTTAAATAGTGTAAAGATGTGTAGAATTTTATGTAATAATAAGTGTGAACTGAAGATGTTGGGCAAGTTGTTGAGTTTTATGTAGTTGTTTTAGACTATCAGAGATGTTTAGTTTATATTTTTAATTTCAAATAGTTTGAAGTTTTAATAAAAGATTTTATTTAAAGTTGATGATTAATTTAAGAAATCAGAGTTAATGAAGTCTTAGTCCATCCTAATCCATATTTTTGGGTCGGGGTGTGACATACACCTTCTCTCACTAGCCAAAGCTCTGTCCAATTGCTTTCTCACTCTAGAATTCCTTACTGACTTAGCCATCGGAGGGTCCACCGGTGACATTCGCTGGTAGCCTAATGTTTCCTTATTTTACAGTCAAGGTTCAACCTCATCTCCACCGCTAGGAACATAGAACCACTATAAGAAAGGCTTACCCCCCAACAATAACTTCTGAGACAAAATGTACTATCTGAATTCGTTTTATGCTTTAGGCGTTGTGCTCAGTCTGAATGCTTACACTTTGTCATTGTTTTAGTTTGATGTTTTGGGGAAAATTAAATTGTCTTTGACTTGTTTTGAAACATGTTGCCCGTTGGAAGAGAACACATATATTGTGTTGTGTCTTTGTGTTATACGTAGAGGTAGACACAAAAGGGAAAACAAAAAACACACAGATGAAAAAATAGTCCCTTCCTCTTCCTCCGAGAACCACCACCACCACCAATCTTAACCCTTCCCTGAGCAAACCCATCGAGAGTGTGTGTGTGTTTGTATGTATGAGGTACGAAAGAAGCCATTGTTGTGCGTGTTGAGGAAGAAGAAGCTAACCTTGTAAGGAAACATTTCTTGTGGAGTGTGTGTATGAACTAAACCTACTAGTGCCTCAATAACTCTCAACTTTCAACTCCCTAGCACTATAAGAAAACATCATGTGAGAGTTGAGAAGTGTATAAGTGTGTAAAAAGCAGCCCTCACCAACCAGGAGCTATTGCCATTTCCTTACCCAGCTGTTTTGTGAAAAAAACATGTTGTGAGAAGACAGTCCTTATTCTTGACAGACTACTTGAGCATTCTACTTGCAAAGCTTATTTGGTAAACTCTTTCCAACTTAAGTAGATTAGATTACTCTTTTATTGTGCTTCACTTGTCACATCTGGCCAATATTAAGCTTGTATGTTCAGATCCTTATGTAGGCCATTCTTTATATGAAAGTAGTATTAAAAAAGATATTTGCCAAGTTCTTGCATGCCATTACTGATTTATCTAAAGAGGTAGTTAGATTCTAAGAACAGATTCTTAGAACACTTTATTGTAATATGGACATTAAACTTGATGTAAGATAGCTTCACCACCTCTTAATCTTGCTTGGTATAATATTTTAAAGTGTGTGTGTTTGAGAAGCTAGAAACTATAATCTTGTCATAGTTGCACATTGACATGTTTTACATGTTTGCATTGGTTTAAATTATATCTTGAGAATATTGCATGTCTAAGATTGCAACCACATTTGCCTTAAACAGAAGTCCCAAACTACATGTGTTATAAAGTCTAATAGTGAACTGATTTGCTAAATACGTTCATTGTATATCTCTTGCACCTTATTGGTATATACACTTGTTTGAGAGATATTTGTTGCAGTCACTATATTGATAGTATGGACCCTTTGCATGTGGTGTAGTTAAAATCCATTGAGCTTACACTTAGCATATATTTATTTAAGGATTGTTGATCCTATACTCTTTCATTGTTATAATTCTTACTGCCGCACGATATGTTTAATGTGGCTGTTACATGTGCAATTAAGATACAGGATTTACTAAGGATCCACTACGTCCTACCTTGAGCATTCACCGGACAAGATCATTGCAAGGAGGATTTTAAAAAGACTAGAGCTTGAGCCAGAAGCACCAACAGATCCACATTTGGGGCCAAGTTATTTTTTATATAGAGTCTCATTTGCCTTAAGATTTCACTTTCGTTGAACCTATCTGTAGTAGGCTTTCAAGTTGTAAACTGTAATAGATAGGATTTGGAAAATTGAGCGATTATGAGATACTTCTACATAAATATCTACCTAGACTCTCGAGCTTCATCGACCTTACAGTTATAGAGTCCGAGAGTACTTCAACATACAACTTGTTTGCACTCTCATAAGCGATATTGTTATTATTCATTTAGAGTGTTTTGACAAGGGGTGTGGTTTTTACTGTACCACATCACTTGGTCTTCTTATTTTGCCATACACCATCGCACGAGTACAATAACCTACCCCGTTAAGAATTGGACTATATCCACTGTGTAGTCCTTTAGTTACAAAAGAACTTATAGCTCTTGGGTAGAGTTCTTAGCGTGTATAGGCATTGAGCGTTCATCTTTGTCTTGTTAGTGAGCAGTTTAGAAAAATCTGTGCTCTGTATGTAGCACAATCAAGGTTTGTGTATACTCTGCAAATCTATACTCTGCGTGTAGTATAGTCAAGATTTGCATTTATCCCGTGAGGAGAAAATCTATACTCTGTGTGTAGCATAGTCGGGCTCTACGTGTAGCCCGAGTGAGTGTACCCTAGACTGTGCGGCTAGAAAGATAGGATTAGCATTTATCCTATAGAGGGAGGTTACCTTAGTCTGCAGGGGTTAGTTAGGCTAGGAAGAGAGGTATGTATATATCTCTTTTGTTGTAATGGTGATTACATAGTAGACATCGACGTGCTCCCAAAAGGAACCACGTCGAAGAGTGGACTGAGCAATTACTGAACCACTATAAAAATTCCTATATATAACTTTCTCTCTCTCTCTCTCTCACTATTATCTCTCATGTTTTACTTTTCTGCTCACTTGATATAACTAATAATATGCTTGTTTGTGTTTGTGGTTAAAAAGAATTTAAAAAGGCCATAAAAATCAAAAGACCTATTCCCCCCTCTCTAGGTTTCTATCATTTTGTATCAGAGTTCGAAACTCCGCGACAGAGGTGTAATAACCTGGAGAAGATCAAGATGGTACATAAACTCTCTAGCAAGAAGGGGAGCAAGAAGGGGAGCATCAATAGCAGCATCAGCAGCAAGGGTGAAAATGAGTTAGAGATCTCTAACTCTCAAGTATATCTAACTAATTCTTCCAGTCTTACTAGTGTAGCTTCAAATGATATTCTTAATGATGACATATATATTGCATTTCAAAAACTTTTAGAAGAATCTAAGAAAATTGGCCTTCGAAATTGTGAATTGAGAAAATCAGTGAAATTATTAGAAAAGGAAAATAATGAACTTAAGCTTAATCGTGAAAATGAAGCTAGGTTAAAGAATGTAGATAGAGATTCCTTGTTTGAAAAAATTGCCCTCCTTCAGAAAGAATTAAGTTATGAAATTAGAGAAAAATGTGTTTTAGTAGAAGAAGTTGTCACCTTAGAAATCTGTCATAAGAGGATAGAAAATGATTCTAAGAAAAAGGTAGAAAATGCAACCATTGTTGAAGATTGTATTAATGAGGAAAACAATATAATCACATTGCTCAGTGCTAGATTGAAAGAAATTGAAAATGAGCTTAACGTTGAAAAAAAACAATCTAGACAATTAAATTCTAGATTAAAGGAAAATGAAATTAAATTCGAGAATGAAATAAAATTGAAAAACATCGAGATTGAACTTGTTGACAACTTAAGGGATTTAAAAGGGAAAAATCCATGTGCTTACAATATACAAAAAAATGATGCATCTTATAAATGTGTGCCTTATAGAGTAAAAGCATCATATATGAAAGATGAAGTTCAACAAGTTGTCTGTTTTTATTATGGCCAAAATGACCATAAGAAATATGAATGTAAAAAGAGAAAGGTTAACAAATATGGACCCAAAATGCAATGGGTACCAAAAAGTACATGTTTTGTAGACTCTATAATGGTGATAAATTCTACTCAAAACAACATCCGTTCTAAACACTTCATTGGCAAAAATATGAGACCATCACATACTATTGAGAACTTGAAGAAAAAGGCTTTACCTATTCAAAATAGTAAGAGTGCATTTTATGATAAGAATTAAAGAGGTAAAAGTCACTCTTATTATTACTTTCATAAAAGAAAAAATGATTATGCTCACATGGAAAAATATATACCTTATGCTTTAAAAGGGAAATTTTCTAAGGTATATTTTTTTAGAAATAATAAAATGGTTGGTGATTATTGTTTACCTTATATACAAGGGTAGTTCTATATACAACCACTAAAATGCTAAATGCAGCCCACGACTTTTGCTTCGGAAACTAATTTCCGAACGAAATAGGTTTTTTCGGATTTTAGTTTCCGAAGTGTTTAAAACATTTCGGAAATTAATTTCCGAACAGTTCAAAAAATTGTGAAAAAATCATTCGGATTTTAGTTTCCGAAGTGTACAAAAAAATCGTGGGCTGCATTTAGCATTTTAGTGGTTGTGTATAGAACTACCCTATATACAAATGGCTATCAAATATTCTGCTAAGCCTATGAGGCAGGTTTTTAGTAAAGGGACCTCATGGAAAAGATGAGCCAACATCTTCACAATTACATCAAAAAGAGATCAATACATGCGATATTCTGAGCCTTTGGGTATTGGTAAAAACCCAAGACATTTGGTATGATCACTTCTTACTTTTGTTTACTTTTGTTGTGTTTTAGTTTTGTTTATTTTTTGAGCTAAATTGATTTATCATTATTGCTTGTTTTGTATATGCCTATTCTAGATAACATCTTTGTTGGGTCATGCCTTCACGTTTAGTGTATCATTAGGTATCACATGACCAATTGATCACACTTTCATGAGTCTTGCCTTAGTGTCTAGTGCATCAAATAAGTTGGTCTGAATCAGTATATCTTAGATGCATAACTTTTAGGGGGTTACATAACATAGGGGGAGCATTAGATTTCCTTTTAAATGTTGTCAAGGAGAGAAAAAAGACATATTATGAGTCAACAATACTTGTTTAAAAAATATATGTGTTGTTGTTGACTTCATATTCTTTAATCAATCTCACCCTTAATATGTTTACGGTGACATCACCAAAAAGGGAGAGATTGATAGAGAGTGTGTAGGACACATATTTTGCTGATGTCCCCATAAATGTCTTTTGTTTCGTGTGCTTGATTAAGAGAATTATCTCTTTTGCCCTGACTAGCATTATATGCTTAACTGCATTATAAATGCTCATGTCTCCATTAGTTACCCCAAATGCCATATAGGATTGAGTGTCACAAGTATTGCATAAATGGCATTATGTTTGTCATAAAAAGAAAATGACTTAAGAAGATGCATGATAGATAAAGATCATTGCATGCATGAATTATGAAATTTGAATTAAGTATGCATATTTTAGAATTGAAGTGTGCGTTGAAGAAAAGAAATGAATTGAGTGTTGAAAACATGATAATGAGTTAATTGGTTTTGAAAAATTAAGTTAGAGATTGAATAGAAATGAATATAAGTAATTGAGGTTGAATTGAAAGTTCATAAGGTTTTTGCAAACGATTTAACTTTGAAAGCGAAATGGCTTTTGAATAAAGGGTTATACACTAAGTTGATTAAAGATTGAAAGCCAAATGGTTTTTAAAACACAATTAAAATGCTTTTACAAAAGTGATTTTTTAACTCTTGAATTCCCGCAAAGCCAAT
>NMUG010008093.1:0-11787 GCA_002855965.1 Monotropa hypopitys | reverse complement strand
GGAGCAAACCGGAGCAAACACTATATCTATCGAAGCCCCCAGGAATAACTTCAATAATCAAGGAAATCACAACAACAACCTGAGGCAATGGAGAGCTTTGTACTCGTCCCTAGAGATCCCCGAAACGAAGAAGGAGTCGTAGCAGGTAGAATCCTTATTTGCAATATTCCTACTTGTGCCTAATTCGATTCCGGATCCACACACTCGTTCATTTCAAAATTTCACTTGGAGAAAATTTCCAAGAAATCTGAACCCTTAGGGTACGATCTATTCGTAGTCCAACCCATAAGTAAAGGCATCCTATGCTCTACGATTCTTAGGAATTGTGAGACATCCATGAATGGAGCCTTGTCATCTATAGATTTTATCCCTCTAAACATGGTACACTTCAATGTTATTGTTGGCATGGACTGGGTGTCCAAATCCAATGCCAAGATTGACTGCACTGGAAAATATATCACCTTTGTTGAGTCCAAAGGTAGGGAGTCTGAACTTAAGGGAGTCGGAGTTGTCTCACCTCCTTGTTTCGTATCTATCACCAAAGCCCATCATCTTTTTCAGAAAGGATGCCAAGGATATCTCTGTAGCATCACTTCAACCGAATCTAAGAGCACTTCAAAGGAGGACATCTCAGTGGTACGTGACTATCCCGAAGTATTTCCGGAGAAAATAACCGGAATGCCCATTGATCGAGAGATGGAATTCTCCATTGACCTCATATCGACAGCGCAGCCAATTTCCAAAAACCCTTATCGCATGACACTAGCAGAATTGAAATAATTGAAGACACAACTGCAGGAGTTGATCGAGAAGAGTTTTATCCAAACTAGCTCATTACCATGGGGAGCACCAGTGCTGTTTGTCAAGAAGAAAGATGGAACTCTGCGCCTATGCATCGACTATCAGGAATTGAACAAGGTCACCATCAAGAACAAATACCATCTACCCCGAATCGATGATCTCTTCGACCAACTGCAAGGAGCTTGAGTATTTTCCAAGATCGACCTTCGCTTGGGATATCATCAACTCAAAGTCAAGACCGAAGATATTGAAAAGACTGCCTTCCACACTCGTTATGGCCACTACAAGTTTCTAGTCATGTCCTTTAGAGTAACCAATGCCCCAACAACATTGATGGATCTAATGAACCGTATTTTTGCCAACTATCTTGACGATTTCGTGATCGTGTTTATCGACGACATCCTTATCTACTCAAAGAATGAAGAACAACATGTAGAGCACCTGTCCATCATCTTGTGAACCTTGAAGGAAAAACAATTATATGCAAATTTTAGCAAGTGCGAATTCTGGCTAAAGAATGTCCACTTCCTTGGGCACATTATCAACGAGCACGGCATCTCAGTAGACCCATAGAAGATAGAAGCAATCTCAACTTAGCCTTCACCTATATTAGTAATGGAAGTTCGAAGCTTTGCCGATTATTATCGCCGATTCATCCAAGATTTCTCAAAGATCGACGTACCCATGACGCCGCTCATATGTAAGGGAGAACCATTTGCATGGATAGAAGAAAGAGAATGATGCTTTCAAAAATTGAAGAAAAGGCTCACAACTGCACCTGTACTAACACTACCAAACAGAGAAAAAGGATTTATTTCTATAGTGATGCTTCACATAAAGGATTAGGATGCATCCTCATACAGTTCAGAAAAGTAATCATTTACGCCTTATGACAATTAAAGCCCCATGAGAAGAATTATCCTACATACGACTTAGAGCTTGCAGCTGTAATCTTCACACTCAAGATATGGTACCACTACCTTTATGGATTTACTTGCGACATCTTCACCGACCATATAAAGTTTGAAGTATGTTTTCACACAGAAGGATCTAAACCTCAGGCAATGAAGGTGGCTTGAGCTTATGAAAGACTATGACCTCAACATTCAGTACCATCTAGGAAAAGCTACGTGGTGGCCGACATCCTCAGTCGTAAGGAAGATCATTCCTACTTAGCACACCTTGCAATAATCATCGTAGAACATATGGTAGACGAACCTCACTAGGTACAGGTTGGATCCCAATAGCTGGACCAGGCGGTCAGTCCGGATTATGTCCCTACATCTCACGGAGCAATCCAGGGCTGTCGGCCTCACAGACCTCTGACATTTCTCATTCTGCAGCTGAAGGACAGAACCGGCGGTTCATCGTGTGCCCTTCAGCATCCAAGCAAACTCTCTGGACACCCGAAGGAGCCAAGCTTGGACGGCCATGCGGTCTCCTTCAACCTCCAGTATATCCATCCGGACGTCAAGGAAGCCCTGTGTCTCCACTTCCCATTGGGAGAAGGAACAACTTCCACCGACGGGCGGTTCTATACCGGAGGGGTCCACCATCGGCAGTGATAAGGAACAATGACCTCCAGCAACAGCAGCACTCTGGGGCTTGGCCGTACAACTGCTGACGTGGCTCAGGTCAACCCGACGGCCCAACAACACGATAGGACTGACGTCAGCACCAGGAACCCCTCGTATGCATCACACGCTTGCATCTTTGGCATCAAGTTAGGTTGGACTATAAATACCTCATTGAGGTACTATTCATGGGATCTTCATCCCGATATCTCTCTCCGACTACTCTTTCGGTTTCTGATTATCTCTCCTTCAGTTACTGACTTAGCCATCGGAGGCCCCTCTCAGTCACTACCGACCGGTGGGCACTGACCCTTATCTTGCAGGAGCCAAATAGGTAGAAACCTTTTCTCTTATAGGTGACCCGCTCAGTCATCCGAAGCACTCATCCTTTGCCATCCGGACACAACACACAAGATCTGAAGAGCCCTCCGGATACCGGTCACCACATTTTGGCGATTTTACTAAGGATAACTATTCCCAGACTCAGGTGATCACATCCATCTCTTTCTTTAGTGCTCCTTTCCTCCACGATAGCCGAGGACGACACTCACGACTACCATCCACGTCGCCTACCTTCTACTTTTCTGCCGACAACCGCTGCTGCACAAGACCCACCTTTGAGCCTGATGGGACCCTCCTCTCAACCAACTGATCAGCTTCACGAGAATGATTTGGAGATCACTTTTCTAAAAGACGAGCTGGCAAGACTTACCGACAGCTCTTCCCATCTTCCTCCAATTCCCCATGAGGATCCCCCCGCATTGACTCTAAGCGCACTAGGAGGCAGTCGGATGTTGAGTGACAGGGAAGGCTGAACGATCATGGTCACTCAAACAAGGAAAATGCAATCTGTCGATCCTCCATCCGCAAGCGCCTGCCCGGTCCTCCACATACCGACTCTCCACCAATACTATGTCCAGTTCTCGCTCCGAATGATCCCGCGATACTCTCTACCTCATGAATGATGGAAATTTGGTCCCCATCAAAGTCACTTTGCCAGAGATTCAACCTAGGGGAATCTGAGAAGCAGACCACTCGCGCCGTCGATGAAGAGACTATCAAGGCTCCGACGGGCATCACGGAATGGATGAATACTCCGGCACAAAAGAAGACACCACAGAGGCCAGGACTCCCCTCCCCCAGAAAGGATAGAGACCTCAGGGACCATATGAACTATTGTCGGAGTCAGATGGCCCCCAACCCAGAGAAGAGAGTTGTCCACTAGAAGGCATCCGTCGATGCTGGGCTCCGGCAGCTCAGCCTCTCTCCCTTCATCCCGGAGATCGAGCTGGTGACTCTCCCTCCGGGCTTCAACCTGCCGAAGTTCACCAAGTACGACCCCAAGATGGACGCCTATACCCATCTCATCCATTTCCGGCAGATCGTCTCTCTCTATACCACCGACGATGTCATTATATGCAAGGTATTCCCCACCAGTCTTGGCACTCTGCGTTCTATTTGGTTCAACAAGCTCTATTCATGTAGCATTTCATGTTATTGGGACCTTGAGTGAGCCTTTATGGCCCGGTTTGTGACCAGCAGTAAGCAGACCAAATACGTTGATGCCCTCATCAGCCTCAGGAAGTGTCCGGACGAGAGCCTCCGGCAATATGCCGAGAGGTACTGAGAGCTCTTTAATGAGATCCAGGGTTGCGACCAGACTGTGGCTGCCTCTTCCTTTAAAAATGGTCTGGACAGCAACAACCGGATCTTCACTGATCTCACTCTCCATCCTTCAAAAGATATAGATGATCTCATACTCTGGGTAGAGAAATTCTGCCAGTTGGAAGACCTTCTCGCTGAACGGGCGGTCCACCGTCTGGATCAGCGGTCCCAAGCATCACCACTGGTAGGAGGCCAGAGACAGGTAAATATCGTCAAGACTGGCAGAAGGGGCACAAAGGCTCTGAATGCCCACGAGTTTATTACTGAGACTACGGTGTTCACCGAGCCAATCTACGCGGTCTTGAAGCACATCAAGAACCAGTCCTTCTTTGTCTGGCCGGACCACAAGCTCGGAATGGCCAGCAGAATAAAGGACAAATAGATCCACTACACCTACCATAAGAAGCAAGGGCACTTTACGACGGGGTGCAAACCCTTCAGGTCGCACTTAGAGCTCCTCGTGCAATATGGCCACCTAGCCCAGTGGATCGACTACCAGCGGACTCAGGAGCTGGCTTAGAAGACTGGACATCCCATTCATCTGGAGGAGGATGTCCCGATGATTAACGTGATCCACAACCCCCTCAATAAGGAAGTTGTCCCTCATCTCCGTGCAAAAATCGACTAGGCCTCTGCCCCAAAGCAAGTGCTCACGGTCGGATCTGCTACAAAGTGGAAATTTGCTTCCGACCAACCGGGATGGTCTATCACCTTCATCGACAAAGATCTTGACCGAGTGTAGCTCCCGCACAATGATGCTCTTGTAATCAATCTTTGCGCCGGACCAGCCAACGTCCGATGCATTCTCGTCGATTAGGGAAGCTCTGCCGAAGTAATGTACTTTTCCTTATTTCAAGCATCAAGCTTTCTGCTGACGATTTGCAGCCTGCTTACGTCCTACTGGTCAGATTCAACGGAGCTCCTGTCTGGTCGCTCAGCAAAATTACCCTCCCAGTCTGGGTAGGATACAAAACAGTTGACATGGAGTTCATTGTTGTCGATGTTCCAAGTCAATACAACGCCATCCTTGGCCGAACCTGGATCCATTCTATGTAGGCGATCACCTCCACCTACCACCAAGTCATCTGATTTATTGGATCCTTTGGGCGACATGAGGATGTTTATAGCGATCAGGAAACGTCAAAGCAGTGTTATATCTCAGTCGTCCAGGAGAACAAAGAAATAAAGCAAGTTTAGTGGGTAAAAGTCTCGGACACCCTAGTTCTTGAGAATGTTGGCACTCCGGTACCCGACAAGGCAATTGAAGATCTCATTTCAGTGCCGATCAATAAAGACGGTAGTCGGTCATTCTTCATCGGCTCTTCTCTTTCCAAATCGGAGCAGGAGGAGATGGTAAGTTTTCTGAAAGCAAATATAGAGGTCTTCTCCTGGACTCCATACGAGATACCCAGAGTGGACTTGTCGTTCATCTGTCATCAACTGAACGTTGATCCCTCCCGGCAACCTGTCATCCAAATATCACGATGCTCCTCTCCGGCACACACCCAAGCAGTCATAGAGGAAGTGGACTGGCTGCTTGAAGCAAATGCCATCCGAGAAGTCCAATACCCTACCTGACTGGCCAACACAGTTGTCGTCAAGAAGAAGTCCGGCAAGTGGTGAGTCTGTGTTGACTACAATAATCTTAACGATGCCTATCCGAAGGACTGCTTCCCCTTGGACAGAATCGACCAGTTGGTCGATGCCACTGCCGACCACCAGAGACTCAACTTTATGGATGCCTACAGAGGCTATCACCAGATCTCGATGGCAGAGGAAGATATGGAGAAGACGATCTTTATTACACCAAAGGGGATCTACTGCTACAAAGTCATGCCATTCGACCTCAAGAATGCTGGAGCCACTTACCAGCGGATAGTCTCCCGGATGTTCTCCCAACAGATCAGAGACACAATGGAGGATTACATTGACGATATGGTCGTCAAGAGCAAGCGCCCGACCGACCACATCCGACATCTCATGAAGGTCTTATAGATTCTCAAGAGACACAAGCTCCGCCTCAATGCCGAAAAGTGTGCCTTCAGTGTAGGGTCTGGCAAATTCCTCGGATATCTAGTCACCAGCCGAAGGATAGAGGCGGACCCCTCCCAGGTCACTATAGTGTCCAATATAAGGCCCCCGTCCACCATTAAGGAGGTTCAATGGCTGATCGGCATGGCGACAGTCCTCAATAGATTCATCAGTCAATCATCGTATCTCTGTTGACCATTCTTCCAGGCAATCAAGACCAGCCGGCGCAGCTACAAGTGAACAGAGGAATGCGACCAGGCCCTCCATCAGCTAAAACAATACATCTCCAGCCCTCCGATCCTGGTCACACCGAAGGACATGGAGCCTCTTCTTCTCTATCTGTACGTCTCACAACATGTGGTCAGTTCCGTTCTTTTCCGAGATGAAGGGGCAGAGCACCAACCGGTCTACTGCACCAGCAAGACTTTCCTTCCTTCCCAAACCAGGTACTTATCACTTGAAAAACTTGCACTTGCTTTGGTTTCTACTTCCAGGAAACTCTTGCCCTATTTCTAGCAGCACACCATTATGGTGTTGATGGAGCACCCGCTAAAGACAGTCTTATGGAAGACCGACCTCTCCAATTGGATCTCAAAATGGGTGGTCGAACTGGCCAACTTTGATATCAAGTATCAGTCCAGGATGGCCATCAAAGCCCAGGTGTTGGCTGACTTCGTCACATAATTCTCTCCGGGGGTCATCCCCCAGGAAGCCCCGACGGAGTCTCTGGCCAATGACGCGGATCTGCAGATTACCTCCTCGTCTGCTACTCTACCTCCACGATGCTCTGGCACATGTGCCCAGTGCCCGGCGGAACAGTGGCAGCTCTTTTACGGGGACACATAGAGACTGTATGTTGATGGCGCATCTAACAATAGGGGCTCCGGCGCAAGCATTATTCTGGTCTCCTCAAGGGGGATTATCCATGAGAATGCCCTATCTATCAACTAACCGGCCTCCAACAACGAGGCAGAATATGAAGCTCTAATGTCCAGACTCTGTCTTGCCACCAACATTGGGGTTAAGGATATCTTCGTCTACATCGACTCTCAGTTGGTCGTCAATCAAATGATCGGAGAGTACAGTGCCAGAGATGACAGGATGTACAAGTACCTCAGCTCCGCCATCACAGAAATGAAGAAGTTTAAGACCTTTTGGATAGAATAGATCTCTAGGGAACACAACTCCCATGTCGATGCCTTAGCAAAGCTGGCCTCCGTATGTGCTCCATCCAGCCAGCGATCAATCTCTTTCGGCATCATTTCTCAGCCGAGCTACGAGCTTCTGGTCATAAAGGTGAGTACCGTATCCGATGGACCCAGTTGGATAGATGAAGTACTGATTTTTCTCAAAAGTGATACTTTTGCTGGAGGATCGTCGAGAGGCCCATTGTGTCTGTTGCAAGGCAACAAACTTTTGGTTGTCTCCAATGGAGGCCCTCTACCGACGATCCAGGATCAGCCCATATATGCTCTACGTCCACCCAGCCCAAGTCCCAGGAATCCTTCAGGAGTTACACTCCAGCAGTGGGGGGTGTCACTCCGGCGGGCAATCTCTGGCCCATCAAACAATCACTCATAGGTACTGGTGGCCGAAGATGCGGAAGGATGCTGAAGACTATGTTCGGACATGCCACAAGTGCCAACTATTTGCTCTGGAAATCCACTATCCGACTGAGGACATGCAGTCATTCACCAGTCCTTGGCCATTTGCCCAATAGGGCATCGACATCGTCGGAAAGCTTCCAACTACTCTGGGCGGGTTCAAATTTCTCATCACATCAACATATTACTTCACCAAATGGGTTGAGGTCGAACCTCTCATCACCATCATAGCTGCCGACGTCAAGCGTTTTATATGGAAGAACGTCATCTCTAGATTCGGCATGCCTTACGCCATAGTGTCAGACAATGGCACCTAGTTCGTAGGCGATCTGGTTTCCAACACATGCGACGAGCTCAGTATCAGATTCTTTAACTCCACCCATACTATTCACAATGCAACGACCAGGTCGAAGCATCCAACAAGACCATCTATACTGGTCTCAAGAGAAGTCTGGAGTCGAAGAGGGGGAAATGGGAATAGGATCTCTCACATGTACAATGGGCCTACCGGACCACCCCACGTCGATCAACTGACCAGACTCCTTATTCCATGGCCTTCGGCGTGGAGGTCGTCATCCCAATTCAGGCAGGCTTCTCCACCATCTGGACACAACACTTCGAGCAGGCTGCAAACAACTCCACCCTGGCCGCCGACCTGGATCTTTCATAAGAAAAGAAGGAGTCCGCCAGGATCAAACTGACCTCCTATCAACAAGAGGTAGCCAAGGACTTCAACAAAAATGTTCATCTCCGGGTATTCAAACTAGATGAACTGGTACTCTGAAAAGTGGTCTTAAAAAGCAAGAAGCAGAAGCTCATGCCCAATTGGAAGGGTCCATTCAAGATCACCAAAGTCGTCAGCAAAGGAGCCTACAAGCTGGAGGAGATGGACGGCACGCCTATCGGCAAACTATAGAATGTACTCAACCTTCGAAAATATTACCATTAATTTGTATTAAAAATGTGTACTTTAAAAATTTATACATCACTAGTTGGGCGCATTCTATCAATCCGGTAGTTCCATTCCTTCAGCCGACTCTCTCTCCCATTGGCCAAGCCTCCAATGGTCATCCACCAGGCTTCTGTTGGTCAAGGACCCTTCCTTGTTTAAGCCTTCAGCAGTCGCTTGCACCGGCCTTCGACCAAGGAAGGATTTTGCCACAATGGCCGAGCCTCTGGCGGTCACCCGTCAGGCTTCTGTCAGTCCTGGCACAATACCCTCATGGGTTCGCCCCTTGACCGTGTCTTCAGTAGTCATCTACACCAACCTCCGATCAAGGATTTCGCCACAATGGCCGAGCCTCCGACGGTCACCTTCCAGGCTTATGTTGGTCCTGGCATAATATCTTCATGGGTTTGCCCCTTGACCGTATCTTCAGCAGTCGTCTGCACTGACCTTCGGTCAAGGATTTTACCACAATGGACGAGCCTCCAGTGGTCATCCACCAGGCTTCTGTCGGGCCTGGCACAATACCCTTATGGGTTTGCCCCTTGATCGTGTCTTTAGTAGTCGTCTGCACGGACCTTCGGTCAAGGATTTCGCCACAATGGTCGAGCCTTCGGTGGTCACCCGCTAGGCTTCTGTCGGTCCTGGCACAATACCCTAATGGGTTCGCCCCTTGACCGTGTCTTCAGCAGTCGTCTGCACCGACCTCTGGTCAAGGATTTTGCCACAATGGCTGAGTCTCCGGCGGTCATCCATTAGGCTTCTGTCGGTCCTAGCACAATACCCTCATGGGGTCGCCCTTGACCGTGTCTTCAGTAGTCGTCTACACCGATCTCCGGTCAAGGATTTCACCACAATGGCTGAGCCTCTGGCGGTCACCCACCAGGCTTCTGTTAGTCCTGACACGATACTCTCATGGGTTCACCCCTTAACCATGTCTTCAACAGTCGTCTATACCGACCTCCGGTCAAGGATTTCGCTATAATGGCCGAGCCTCCGACGGTCATCCACCAGGTTTCTATCGGTCCTGTCATAATACTCTCATAGGTTCACCCACACTGGCCAAGCTACCGACAGTCATCTGCCAAGGCTTCTGTTGGCCTGGGCAAAGCATCCGATGGCCAATGGTCCGGTAAAACCTTTAAAGCTGAATGGAGAACATAACTTGTCAAAGCATTCAACAAAATAAAGAAGACATGTATATCCGATCATAGATGACCAACAAGGCTGGCTATCTGAAGTTTACACAAAAACAAAACATTACATTTCAAAAATATAAAGGGGCTTCATTGCTCTGCCAGAGGCTGCTCGTCCTCCTCTAGAAAGGTATCTTCGATGGGAGGCAGGTCAACGACTAACTCCTCGGTGCACGTCCAAGAGGGATGACTCTCGTTGACCCCCAAGGTGACCGTCGCACGACGATAGCCCGCCTGGTAGCCCGACAAGAAGCCGGGCGTATAACTACACCCGTATTGCCTTTCCACAAGTTCGCGACATTGCTTCTGGTAGTCAACCTCAGCTTCACGGTAGCCTTCGGAATAGCCAGCATCATTGACCTTCTTCGCATCGGCCTCTAGTTTCTTCTTCTCCATAGTCAGCCACTTCTTCGAGTGCTTCTCGTAAGCAACGACCTTCTCCAGTTCAGCCACTCTCCTCTCCAGCGCAACATTATTCTTCTCCTCCTCACCAAGGGTGTACTACATCACTGTAATCTCAGTGGTCTGCTCAACAGACTTATCCTTGTAATATGCCCGATCACTGGCAATATCCAAGAGCTGCTGATGGCAGGTAGAGAAGCTGACGGTCACCTGCGAACACCAGAAGATGAGCAAAAGGAAAGGAAAAATAATAAGGGAAAAGAGCTACCTACAAATACCTGGACTAGGGAGGATAAGTCATGATTCAACTGGCCGATCAAGTTCTCCAGCAACATGTCAATATTGCTTGGTGACTCCAAGAGCCGGGCGAAGCAGATGCCCAGCTCAGTGTTGGCCCCAACATTATCGACGTCCATGACCGGCCTCCTATTAGCCCAGGCCAACCTCAGTGCCCATGGATGGGGGGCCTCTAGGGCCAGATCCCTCCCAGCTTCCTCAGGAGTCGCCACCGCTGTTCTTGGTTGCTTCTCCCGACACTGGCGACTGTCGGAGGACTCTTCTCTGGCCCTCTTCTCTCCAACAGCAGCAACTGGAGTCTGTGCGGCAGCGGCCAGAATTTGTTCGGCAGTGGTCGGAGTCTGTACAATGACAGGCGGTTGGATAAGAGTCTCGGTAGAAGGAGTGGCCGACACCTGATTAGCCATCTCAACGGCCAACACATCGGAGGTCCCAGTCCCTTCTTCTTTGTATAGTATTTTCGGAGGGGTGCTGGCTGGTGGCCTGGTCTTGCCATTTCTGCAGGTTGTTGGCAGGCTATTCTCTGGCTTTCCCTCTTCCTCTTATCCTCCAAGAAGGAGAAGTAGGTTGGCTTGTACCCCAGAAGGATTGGGGTGTCTCTCTCCAGAACAGCTCGGAGGGCAGCGACATTCTCAGTGACTACCTGCTTCTTCAACCAGAGGGTCACTTTTGAAAGAGCTGCAAAACAAACAACATAATTCAGTCAGCATAAAAAATATGATTTCAAAACAGTACGAAGATTAAGCAAGACTCACCGGTGATCCATTCACGGTCAGAAGGGGCTTCGATCCATCAGACGGGTTGTCGTACCGTCCGTACACGACAATGTAAATGTTGGCCCACCTCTCCGAATCTAGGAGGCGACAGAACAGATCTCCCACACTAGCCCAGGCACTCAGAAAATAGCACCTGGACTTTTTGTTATGTGACGGGGTGAAAAGAGAAAAGAGGTCGGAAACCGTGAAGTTGAATCTGTAGATCTGACCCAACACTCGGATACTTTCAACTATCTGGTATGAGTTGACCGACAGCTAGGATGGGGTCATCCCATACTCCAGAAGTCCCAGATGAATTCGTTGACAGAAAGCCGAAGGCCCCCTCGGTAAAGGCCATGAGGGGGAAGGTCACATGGTCGTCGGTGTAACGACCTAGAATTTTAAATAAAATTTTTAGAAGAAAATGTATTTTTTATATATTCAATGAAGGACGAGGTTCGATAGATGATAATCTAGTGATTTAGAGTGGTGAGGATCACCGGTATTGAATTGGTA
>NMUG010008092.1:0-11789 GCA_002855965.1 Monotropa hypopitys | reverse complement strand
ATTGCCAACAAACAACTGACTGAATCGCGGTCTCTTGGATCATGGAAGGAATAATTGGGGGACTCCTTCCTGTCGCCATACACATAGAAGTAGAGTCCTCCAGGAGAGAACAATCGCACTCGGCGCCGATGACAATCAATATGGGCATGGAAGGTAGACAACCAATCCATCCCTAGAATCAGATCAAACCCAGACATCTCTAGAACAATAAAATCAAAAGTCAACCGGTGGTCCTCAAGAGTCAACTCACAGTCTTTGCACACTCGGTCTAAACGAACACGGCCTCCAATGGGAGTGTCAACAAACAAAGGTGGATCGAGAACATCCAAGTCTAAACCCAAGGCACGGACAAAAGATGCAGCTAAGAATGAATGTGATACCCCAGAATCAAATAACACACTGGCCCAAGAATTATAAATGAGAAACATACCCCGAACAACTGAGGTCTCTGGCTGCTGATGAGTCACGGAAGGAGTAGAAGCTGCTGGAATGGCAAAGACTCTGCCATGGGTAGTCAGACCCTGATGGTGACTGCCCCTCTGCTGAAACTGCTGCACTGGCCTGGCAGGTGTCACAACTCCTCCAGTACGGGAAGCCTGCACTGAACCCGAAGGATCTGACTGCTGCGGGCACTGCTGCCCACCTCTCTGCTGCTGCTGCTGCTGTGATCGCCCATCTCTAAAATCTCCTGCCCTCCTGGGACAATCTCTAGCTATATGGCCCATCTGGCCACAATCGTAACACTCTGCTGCCCTACAATCATTTCGCGCATGCCCAGTCTGACGGCATCGGTGGCAAACAAGAGGACCCCGGACGGACCCTGAACTAACATGAGATCGCTGGCCGTGAGAAAAACGAGACTGCTCCATGTGCCGCTTCCGCCCGAAGCTGCCTGAAGAAGAAGAAGATGAACTGGAGTAGGAACCCTGTCGGCGAGGTTCGCACACTCTAGGTCTCTGAAATGAATCCCTCTGCTGATGCTCCTTCTTGGGCTCAACAGCCCTGGCGCAATCCACAAGATCGGTGAAGACCCGAATACGATGGCCCATAACCATCCGCTGAATAGAAGAATGAAGTCTCCTTTCGAATCTCTTACACTTTCTCTCCTCAGAACTGACTAAATCGGTAGCAAATCGAGACAAGGCCTGGAACCTCAAGGTATACTGGGACACAGACATAGTCCCCTGCTCCAGGTGCTCAAACTGCTCTCTAAGCTGATCTCGATAACTCTCCGGAAAGTACTAATTCTCAAAGACAATCAGAAAATCTGCCCAAGTCATAGTGCTAATAGGATCCATGATAGCCTGAGGATCCGTGTCTCCACCTGCAATGAGACTAGCACGTCTCATCTCCACTACAGAACTCCACCACAGAATGGCCTCTTTCGAAAGCTGATAAGTCGCAAAGGTAATACGTAACTTGTCCTCTATGATGCCTAAGGTGTCAAACACCCGTCGGATCTCCACTAGCCAATGATCAGTCTCAAGTGGTTCGCCTTCCCCACTAAACTTGGGAGGATTCATCCTCCTGAACTCTCGCAATGCATCGAGGGTACGATCACCTGTACCATCTCTAGGAGCAGCAAAACCTCGACTAGCCTCGACCATGGCGGCCGCTAGCTCTCGCGCAAACTGACTAGGAGCAACAAGCCCCTCTGGAACTGGAACCGGAATAACGGGTGGTACAACATCCTCCACACCTGCTCGGTGATCGTCGACTGCCTCGCTATGCGCCTCCTCAACGTTGAACCTACGACCTCTTCCTAAAGAAATGTTGCGACGTGGAGGCATTCTACAAAGATTCAAGAAGATAATGAGAAGCGAGCACAAAACAAGGCTCGAACAGATAATCTAGTCAACAAGTAAGTCTTTACTCCAAGAAAACAGGCATGATGACCCAAACAATAGATTCTCGCAAACAAGGAAATCACTAGAAGTAGAATACCCGTAAATGAACAACATATCGACCTTACTTCAGGAATTCACGTCAACCTAGGGATCAAATGTCAATGCATATCTAAATGTTCATGCATGTATGCAATGTCAATAGCTACAATGCAACCCATAAAGACCAATGTCTTCCCAAAGGCCTAAGTTTTCGAACCGAAAGCTCTGATACCAAGTTGTCACGCCCCGGATTTTCAAGCCATATTTTTTTTTGAAAGATACTTTATTTATAAAAGGGGTCACAAGCATGGATCATGATCATATAAAAGAAGTCCCAATACCAAACACATTTCATACTAAGCTTTCAAAATCCGAAGGTGAATGCGGAAAATATAAGTTCTAAGTTCAAACCATAGAATAGGTAGAAGAGAATAAAAAACCATATTAAAGTTATTACATGCCATGAAATGGAACAACCCACAACTCGGGTGTTTTCAAATTTAGAAGTAGTACATAGTTCTTTTCTTGTCATGTATGGTGAGGTCAAACTCTTGCAACAATAGAATCCATCGGATAAGTCTCGCCTTTGTATCATTTTTTGTTAGCAAATACTTAAGAGCCGCATGGTCGGTAAAAATCACTATTGGGGCTCCAATGAGGTAAGAGCAAAACTTATCCAAGGCATAAACTACGGCAAGTAGTTCTTTTTCAGTTGTTGTATAATTGACTTGTGCATCATTTAGAGTTTTTCTTGTATAATAGATGACACAAGGTCCACTCTCCCGCCTTTGTCCAAGTACCGCACCAATTGCTTGGTCGCTTTCATCACACATTAGTTCGAATGGTAAACTCCAATCCAGAGCTTGGACAATGGGAGGAGTAGTAAGACACATTTTCAACTTAACAAATGCTTGTTCACACTCCGAAGTCCACACAAATTTTGTGTCTTTTGCAAGCAATTGACACATAGGCCGTGAAATTTTGCTAAAATCCCTTATGAACCTCCGGTAAAAACTGGCATGGCCTAAAAAAGAACGAACATCTTTGAGATTTTTGGGACTTGAGAGGTTGGAAATCAATTCAATTTTTGATTTGTCCACTTGGATTCCTTCTTTAGACACCACATGTCCCAAGACAATTCCTTCCGTAACCATAAATTGGCACTTTTCCCAATTAAGGACCAAGTGCATCTATTCGCAATGCGCCAACACCAAATCAAGATTTTTCAGACACGAGTCAAAACTATCTCCAAGTACCGAGAAATCGTCTATGAAGACCTCAACAATCTTTTCAACCATGTCAGAAAATATGCCTAACATGCATCGTGAAAAGGTACCCGGCGCATTGCACAAACCAAATGGCATGCACCGGAAGGCATAAGTTCCAAAAGGGAAAGTAAATGTTGTCTTGTCTTGGTCATCAAGAGCCACCTCTATTTGGTTATAGCCTGAATAACCGTCAAGGAAACAATAGAACGCATGGCCCGCAACCCTCTCTAGAATTTGATCAATAAACGGTAGAGGGAAATGGTCCTTGCATGTACATGAATTTAGTTTCTGATAGTCCACACAAATACGCCATCCGGATGTCAAATGAGTAGTCACAAGTTCACCCTTTTCATTTGGTTACACGGTTATGCCGGCTTTTTTAGGGACCACTTGTATTGGACTAACCCATTTGCTATCTGAGATGGGATATATGATTCCCGCATCTAAAAGTTTGATGATTTCTTTGCGGACCACATCCTTCATGATTTGATTGATACGCCTTTGTGGTTGGCGCGTTGGTTTCACATCTTCCTCCAAAATATATGATGGGTACAAACAACCGGACTAATGCCGTGAAGATTGGCAATAGTCCAACCGATTGCACCATGCCTTGATTTCAAAACATTCAACAATTTTTTTTCTTGTTCATCTTCCAAAGTCGAAGAAATTACTACCGGATATGTTTCATCCATGCCCAAATAAGCGTACTTAAGACTAGTTGGCAGTGGCTTCAACTCAAGTGTTGGAGGTTGAACACTAGATGGTAGTGATGTCCCCTCCTATTTTGGTAATTCTTCAAATTTGGGCACCCAATCCCCGGCTCCACACATTTCCTCACACTCTTCTAATAGTGAAGCCAAAAAATTCACTTCCGGATTCTCCAAGAAAGATAACTCCTCACTAGAGAGACAAACCTCCAAAGGGTCTTTGTACAACATCTCATCTACATATTCTTGAACAATAGTATCAATCACACTAACCTCATGAATATCCTCATCATCCGCCATTTGGCTACTTATATTAAATACATTCATTTCCAAAGTCATGTGGCCAAAAGTGAGTTTAAGTAAACCATTCCTGCAATGGATAATAGCATTGGATGTTGCAAGGAATGGCCTACCAAGGATGATAGGTGTTTGGGAGGCTTGAGTGGACGGTGCAAATGGGTTTGTGTCAAGAACCACAAAGTCAACGGGGTATATAAAACTATCCACCTGTACCAAGACATCCTCGACAACTCCCAAAGGTACTCGCACACTCCGATCGGCTAATTGTAACGTCACACAAGTTGGTTTTATCTCTCCTAGCCCAAGTTCTTGACAGGCGGAATAAGGCAAAAGGTTCACACTAGCCCCCAAGTCGAGTAATGCCCGTTCAACCACATTACCCCCAATAATGATCTAGATTGTAGGACAACCGGGGTCCTTGTATTTGGGAGCGATGTTCGTTTGAAGGATAAAACTCACTTGTTCAGTGAGAAACACTTTTTTCTGCACATTGAGTTTCCGTTTAACAGTACATAAATCTTTGAGAAACTTAGCATGTGAAGGGATTTGCTTGATGACATCCAAGAGTGGAATGTTCACCTTCACTTGCTTGAAAAGCTCATAGATTTCATCATGGAAAGGCAATTTTTGTTTCCCAACCAAACGTCGTGGAAATGGAGCAATAGGAGAACAAGTTGGAGCAATGGGCTCCTCCATAGCGACTTCATTATTTTCATTCTCATGATTAGGAATTTCCTCAACCAATTCCGGTTCCTTAATTTGAGAAGGTGGTGGAACAATTGGAATGGTGGGAGCAATGGGTTTGACAAGTTCATGGCCACTCCTAAGAGTAGTAATGGCCTTGGCTTGTTCATGAGTTTGATTTTGATTTGAAGAGCAAGCATTGTAATGTTGGTGTTGTGGATTCATCAATGGTTGAGATGGGAACTTTCCACGTTCTTGTTGTAAAGATCCCAATGTTGAAGTAAGCTTATACATTTGACTCATTAAATCTTCAATCATCGATGCTTGACTTTTCATGAAGTTCAAGATGGTGTCATCATCATTTTTCTTTTGAGGTTGTTGCTATTGATTGGAGTTGGCCGGTGGCCCATTTTGGACAAATGTTGGTGGGTTGTACCGAGGTGGTGCAAATCCTTGTTGGTTAAATCCGGGAGGTGGAAGATTGTTGAATTGTTGTTGGGGTTGATATTGTTGAGAACCTTGGGAAGGTCCTTGAAATTCATTGTTCCCCCAACTTAAACGTGGATGATTTCTCCAATTGGGGTGATACCCCCCATGTATTGGATGATTCCTTGGAAAATTATTGATTGAATTTGCTTCTACTTATTCCGTACTTAACAACAAATCTTTGACAACCGAAAGAGAAGGACAATGTGAGGTTGCATGTCCAATATTATCACAAATTGCACAAGGATCATCCGGGGTAGCCAAAGAAGCTACCGCACTCACTTTACCAACTTCTATTGATTCCAACTTTTTTGTTAGTTGAGCGATCTTGAAGGACAAGTCGTCATGCTCACAGAGATGATACTTTCCACCCCCACCATGGCATTGGGAAGTTTGGGGTAATGATCTACTATTGGGATCGGAGTAATCCCAAGAATAATTATTTCCGCCAAAAAGTCAAAATAATCCAAAGCTTCCGCTGGGCCTTTATCTAGGAATTCTCCATTACACATCATATCTATGAATTGTCGATTTCTTTGAGAAATTCCTTCATAAAAGTATCCCACTTGTTGGGCCTCATTGAAGCCATGGTGTGGTACGGCATTCAACAAATCCTTGTAACGTTCTGATGCGGATAGCATTGCGGATGCTTACTTGGAGACCCGTGGGCGACGTTACGCACATGCTGTTGGTAAAATAGCCACAACTTGGGCTGTGTAACTCCGATTGAGGCTCATAATATACCGTTGGAAAGCTAACGGAAAGTTGCATATGGTGTTCCACCGCTATGCCGTGTTGGACCTGATTTAGATCTTCAAAATTTGGCCTCTAGCTTGGTTTATTTTAGCCCGCTTGTTTTAGACAGCTTTTGCTTATTTCAGCCCACCTGTTTTGGGCTTTGTTTCTTGTTTTTAGGCCCAGACTGTTTTAGGCCATTAGGGTTTTGTGCTTTCAGTATTTATATGCTTGTATTCCTACGTTTTGAGGCACCTTTGATTATATTGAAAACCCTAGAGTGCAGCTTTTGCCTCTGTCTTCCAATCTCACGGTATTTTCCCAAATCAACGTTAGATTGTTGCCTGATCCCTTGGTATTCTGCTGAATCAACAAGCGATTAGAAGGTTGCAGCCGCCAATTCCATTGACGCCTGCATCACGTTCCCAACAAGTTCCAAAAGACTCGCCCTCTTTCTCGGTGAAAGAAATAATCAGCTTTTTAAGGGCTCGAGTTCGATGGAGTGAGAAAAATTTCTTATAAAACTCTTCTTGCATTTTTTCCCAATCAGCAATAGATTGAGATTTCAAGGAGTTTAGCCAACTCTTGGCACCGTCCTTGAGGGAGAAAGAGAAGAGTTTCATACGTGCAGACTCAAGTTGTGCTTGGTTGTTACAAATAGTGTGCACAACTTCATCAAAATCTCAGACGTGAAGGTATGGATTCTCAGAATGCATCCCATGGAAATGGGGTAGCATCTGGAGATGAGGCGGCTTGACCGTAAAAATATTTGCAGGAGTACCCACCGGAGCTACTATGCATGATAGTTGGGTTATCCTTGTAGGATTTAGATGATCACGCATAGTACGAACTGGAAGAGCAGGAGGGTCGTCTTCCACCATTGGAGTGAAGAAGGGGTTACGGATTAGTCGATTCATTTGGTCGCGAGACCACGCGCTCATAAACTAATGTAACCTACAACAATTTATTAGATTTTTCTTTATCTCAAAAGAAAGGACTACTATGCCTATGCCAACAAAAACTCCCCGGCAACGGCGCAAAAATGCTTACATCCCAAACATATGTAGCAAAAGGGTTGCCCGAAGCGTAGGGCTAAGGACCGATGTAGCAAGTAACTCGTAAGAATGAGGTCGATCTACAGGAAATTCTTGTTAGTTTAGGTAAAGCGGTCAAAGTCTCTTGGGATTCTTTTTGTTTTTAAGAGTGGCTTTAGGATCGCCAACCAATGATTTCTTGCAATTCTTATAACGGGAGCTAAAACGTAAGACTTAATTTGGAAAAGAAGGATTGGTCATGTTTCGGGATTTCTATCATTTAGAGACGATTAGAGTTCAATTGCTAGATACGAACAATATTTGAGACACAAATATTACTCCTAGAACATTAGTAAGCACATTCAATCATCTCCATAGTATATTCTCTAGAGAAGTCATTTCATTATTCCTTAGCATTGAACCATCCATAGGACATCACTTCAAGGAATCTACGTGCCGAATTAATCCATCTACGTAGAATCAAAAAGATAACACTATGAATAGTCATTCGAATGTGGAAATTATTATCCAAGGAATTACTATATAATTGAACATCTAATCATCCATAAATTTATAAATCTCCCTAGCCATGACCTCTCCTAAAAGACTACTCACCCATATTTAAAAGAAGAAGAACAATCAAATTTAGAGTTTCCATGAAAACTAAGTAAATTAATGCAATAAAGGGATAGATAGAAAGAGCAAGATAAGAGGAACAACTTCAATACTTAGAAAAAGTTCAGATTCTTACAGGAAGTAGATGAAATCGAAGAAAAACTTCAAAGCTTCAATGGAGGATCCTTGGCCTCCTTAAACCCTCTCTCTAAAAATCGTTCATAACCTTATATAGGTCCCAACTATTGACACCAAATCGGACAAAATTGCCCCCGTGCGTTTAAAAACACAACACAGAAATTCTGGTTTTTACTCCAGGAGAGACCGGTCTCTCCCTATTCGAGAGACTGGTACCCTCATCCAGCAATGCTCTCTGATCGTGTAGAGACCGGTCTCTCCCTATTCAAGAGACCGGTACCTTCACTGCTCGTACTGGTTTTTGGTATTCTTTGCTCCTTTTCTCTAACTTTGCAATGCTTTGACTCCTTGAACTCCCATCTACACTTCACGGCATATTTGCGTGGCATCTGGCATTCTTCCAGCTATCCTCAATCCTCGGGTCTTCGCTTTGATCAGTCAACAAGTCACTTTTCTTCGAATTTTCAATGTTAAGACTAGAACATACCTTGTGAACGCATCATGGCATAAATCAATAATAATAGAACGAAAACAAGTAGAAAGGAGAATAGATTAGCCTACGAAAATGTAATATTCGTAGGATAATCACTTACCCCACAACATGAACCACGAAATTTCCTCATCTTATCGTAGTATAAGGAGGGAGAAGAAAGCAAATCATCAAGAGATATATAAGGGGATAAATAACTCTACCTTGGAATGGATTTAAACGCAAGACTTATGCAACCCTAGGTGAGGGGTTCTTTATGAGCACACGAACAATGCACAGCACTGCGTAGCCCTCGGCCTCCTCTTCAACATTTGTGAAGGTGAGAACCTCCAAAGATGACTCAATCTCCCTCAAACTTAGAGAGAAATGAGAGGAAGAGAGGGAAGAGAGAGTCATGGCTGGGAGGGAGAAGAGAGATAGGGTTCTAAATGGGAAACAAGGGTTTCTCCCTTTATATGTGTGCTCAAAATATGAGCGGAATGACCAAAATGCCCTTAATGTTTCTTCCCAAAATCTGCCTACCGAAGGTATATATCGATATACACAAGGGTGTATATCGATATACACATGCCTCTGGACAGCCCAAAAGAAGGGTGCATTTCGATATACAACCCATTGTATATCGAAATACAGAGTCTCACTGATCGAATTACGTAAAGGGACATATCGATATGCAAAGGGGAGGGCATATCGAAATGCAAACTCTACTGTACAAAATTAATGAAGGATCATATCGATATGCATAGAATACATATCGAAATGCAAGACTCTCTGCTAAAAAACAAAGAGGAAGTATATCGATATGCAAAGAGTGCATATCGAAATACAAAGTCCACTGCCAATCAACAACAAAGGGTCATATCGATATGTATCTAACGTATATCCAAATGCAACCTCAAGACAGGCATATCGAAATATACCTCATATCGAAATACAAGAGGAGCACATATCGAAATACACAAAAGGGAAAGGAGAACAGTGGGCTCCCTATATCGAAATGCCAAGAGGGTGGCATATCGAAATATTGGGCATTTCGATATACACAAAAGATATATATCGAAATATAAAGCAGAAAAAAGGAATTGAGTTTGGGTCCTCTAGGCCTCCCGACACTCGCCCAAATCAACCCGAACCTTTCCCAAGACAACCAATAGGCACAATCGAAGGATTTGCTTCCAAGAATTTACGAAATAGATTCAAATTGGAATATTTTTGGATTTAAAATCAACCAAAATTCGAGAAAGGAAATAAATTCCAAGAAATCTTTTATTAAATTCTCAACCATTACACATTTGAAACATCTAACTCCTCTTTCTTTATCTGGACAATCTATTATATGATGATCATATGACCCACATTTAAAACATGTATAAGGTTCTCCCCGACTTACTAACATTTCTACATTAGATTTACTCCCAACTCGACTCGTTTTGCTTTCAGATTTTCTATAACCACTAGACTCGGTTTTCCTTTTCTTAAATTCTTGCCTCTTATTAGACATCCCTTGTACATCTTTTCCTATTTGTCTTGCCATGTCTAACAAATCAGTATAATCTCGCTCTCTAAATGATGTCAATATTGTTGCCACGTTTGTTTCTAAACTACTTCTAAATCTTCTACACTTTTTTGCATCTGTATCAACTAATTCAGGTGCATACCTAGATAACTCAGTAAATTTGGCTTCATACTCCACTACTGACATTCTCTCTTGTTCTAAACGGATAAACACAACTTCTTGTTCAAACCTATAAGCCTCAAGATAGTAATGATCCTTAAATACCTTAACAAACCTATTCCATATTATCATTTGTGGTCTAACTCGTTGCACACTGGGTAATGGGGCTATCAACTGTCTTTGAATTGCCTCCCACCAAACTAAAGCTTGACCCTTTAAACTAAAAGTAGATAATATTACCTTTTGATCATCTTCCACACCCAGTGCTGTAACGGTTGAGAATTTAATGAAGGAATTATTGGAATTTTATTTCCATTTAATTGGATTTGGTTGATTTAAGTCCCAAATTTATTCCAAATTGAAATTATTCCTTGAATTTTTGGAAGATGATCCTTCATTGGTGTTCTTTGGTTGTGATTGGTTGAGTTTGGGTTGGTTCGGGTGAGCGTTGGGAGGCCCGGAGGCCCCACACGAAAATCCCCCATTTTGCCTTACATTTCGATATATGCCTATAGTGTATATCGAAATTCCCCTTGTTGCATTTCGATATGTCCAACTCTCTGTTCCCCTTTCCTTCTTCAACATTTCGATATAAGCTTTGAGTATTTCGAAATGTCAGTATTTCGATATGCTGGTTCAGAGCTTTGGCATTTCGATATGTTCCTTTCATGCATTTCGATATGAAATGCATTTTGATATACTGTTGCATTGTGTTGTATTTCAATATGCTTTCCTATGCATATCGAAATACTTCTCTTTTGGTTTCTAGCAGTAAGCTTTGCATTTCAATATGCATCCCGTGCATATCAAAATGTCTCTTTGTTAATATTGATCAGTGCACTTTCTATTTCGATATGCCCTAGTTGCATATCGAAATGATGAGACTATGCATTTGGTCCTTCGTTAGAACCCATCAGAGTGTTTTACATTTTGATATACACCTCAATGTATATCGAAATGCAACTTCTTATTGGCTTGCCCAGATCACTCTATATATCGATATGTAGCCCAACTACATATCAAAATGCATGGTCAGTGGACAGATTTGGGAAGCATCATTAAGGGCATTTTGGTCATTTCAATCACATTTAGACCTCACATATATAGAGAGGAACCCTAATCACACTCAGTTGGAACTCCCTCTCTCTTACTACAGCCGTAGCTCCCTCCCCTCTCTCTTTCTCTCCTTTCTCTCTCACTTCTCTCTAGATTTGAGAGATATTGAGCCACCTTTAAGGATTTTGCTCTTTACAAACATTGAAGAGGAGGTCAAGGGCTACACAGTGGTGTGCATAGTTTATGTGCTTGTGAAGAACCCATCACCTAGGGTTGAGTAAGTTCTTGTGTTTTCTTCACTCCAAGGTAGAGTTCTCCTATCTCTTTTATCTCCTTAGTTGGTTTGCTCTCCTCTCCCTCTATATATTAAGATTGGATGAGGACATTTCGTGTTCTATGTTGTGGGTCAACTTACTCCCAAATTGGTTGAGTGTATAAGTTGATGTGGTCTTAATTGACTCCCTATGTCATCAATTTCAAGATCCCCTAATGATTTTTAAAAACTCCCAAATTGTGTAAAACTCTAATTTCGGGTCTTGGTCAAATGTTGAAATTGATTGAGGGCTTAGGCTCCTAAGGGTCTCAATTGACTCTCCACCATGTTAATTTTAAAATCTCTTGGTCAAATTGCAAAACCCCTAATTTTTATAAAACCCTTGTCCGGGTCACTTGGGATTCTTGAAATTAAATGGTTGGACTTTGAATTGGATTGATG
>NMUG010008091.1:0-11789 GCA_002855965.1 Monotropa hypopitys | reverse complement strand
TTTAGGTTTGGACCAAATGAGGGAGAGGGAGACTCCCTGGCCGAATTTTGGGTATAGGGCACGACCTAGGGGCAAAAGACCAAGATGCCCCTCACTTAAAACCAAAATCTGTCGAATTTCTGTAGAGGGACCGGTCTCCTGATTTTTGGGAGACCGGTACCCGCCCAGCCCAGGGTACATTGCACGAAGAGGGATCGGTCCCTTGATTTTTGGGAGACCGGTACCCTTCCCACCGAAAGGCACACTGCTTGTAGGGAGACTGGTCCCTTGATTTTTGGGAGACCGGTCCCTCCCCACCTGGGACCTCTCTGCATTGAAGGAGACCGGTCCCTTGAGTTTTGGTAGACCGGTCCCTTAGGACAAATTTCCAGAATTTGAACGCGTGACTTCCGAACGTATTTCGATCATAACTTCTCCGCCCGACCTCCGATTGAGGTGATTCAAGTTGCGTTGGATTCGTAATCGAATCCTCTACCTCATCCTAGGGTCAACCACCTTAAAATCGCACTAGGATTTTAAGATAAAATAATTTTTGATTTTAAATCTAATTTAAAATACGAATCGATATTCCGGAAATTCCTTTTTGAAATACAGGTCGTGACAATCCGTCTAGCAAAGCCCTATTTGTCAGGCATGTACTGGAATTCTCTAGGCTAAGCCTTGTTTGGCAGGCATGTATTGGCATTCTCCAGGTTGGTATGAGCTGACATGCAATGCATTCTCCAAGATAAGCCTTGTTTGGCAGGCATGTACTGGCATTCTCCAGACCGGTATGGGCCGGCATGCAATGCATTCTCCAGGCTAAGTCTTGTTTAGCCGACATATGCTGGAATTCTCCAGGTCAGTATGGGCTGGCATGTACCGGCATTCTCTAGACAGTTCCGGTGCACCAGAATCCTCTAGATCCTCTACATCGGAACACTTAGAATCCTTATTACTAATTTGGGTAATCTCTCATCCATTATTGATTGGCATACTCTGGGTCAGTCCGGCACACTCTGGATCCTTATTTCTAATCTGGGGATTCTCCCATCCATTACTGATCGACATAGTCTGGGTTAGTCCGGCACACTCTGGATCCTTATTACTAATCTGGGAATCTTCTATCTATTATTGACCGACATACTCTGGGTCAGTCTGGCACACTCCAGATCCTTATTACTGATCTGGGGAATCTCCCATCCATTACTAACCTCCATACTCTGGGTCAGTCTGGCACACTCCGGATCCTTATTATGAATCTGGGGAATCTCCCATTCATTATTGACCAGCATACTTCGGGTCAGTCCAACACACTCCGAATCCTTATTACTGATTTGGGGAATCTCCCATCCATTATTGACCGGTATACTCCAGGTTTTTTCGGCATACTCCGGATCCTTATTTTGGATCTGGGGAATCTCCCATTCATTATTGGTCGACATACTCCGGGTCAGTCCGGTACACTTCGGATCCTTATTTCTGATCATGGGATTCTTCCATCTATTACTAGACGGCATTCTCCGGGTTAGTCTGGCTTGTTTCGGACCTTTATTTCTCATCATGGAATCCTCCATTTACGATCAGCACCATCCGCACCAGTGTCCCCGACTACGATCGCTTCAAATCCAGTCATGCCTTCGCATGTCTACATCCAAAGCAAGGGGGAGTAGGAAAGGTTCTCAGATGAAAGCAATATTGTCCAAAAATTATTTATTGAATTTTACATAGAGCATGTTGGCCGAGAGGCAACATATAAATCAAAGCTACACTACTACGGATCCACATGTTGGTTGGTGGACGGTCTGGCAGTGGGTTCTTTCACTGGCATTTTGAAGGTCGGGACCTTCGGATTCAGGGCTATCATGTTTATCCAAAGAGGGGAATCAGTTTGGCACCCTTACTGCATTCTGAGCACTTGGCCACGCCTCCTTAAAGCCTGCATGAAAGCCTCCCTGATAGCCCGTCACATGGACACAAACGTTGATCTCCCTTACCTGCTTCTAGTACTCTGCTTCGGCATCATCAAAGCCTTCTTTATAACTCTTTGAGATGCCCTCTTCTACAGCCTTCTCGATCCTCTCCTCGACACCCTCATGGGCCTTTCGGAGGCCATCTTCCGCTTCAGCAAGCTTCCCCTCAATTGGTCTGACTTCGCTGACATCTCGTCCAACTTATTTTGGAGAGAAGACTTGTCAGCTCTAGCGACATGAAGGAACACATTTGCCTTCAAAGCCTGATCATTCCATTAAAAGGCTTTCTGGGCTAAGAAGCGAAAGTGCTCGTAGGAGACAGATAATGTCTGACAAGCCTGCAGAAGCGTCCTCAAAATTAACAAGCGTTACGACAGAAAATCTTTAAAGAAAGAAGCATAATACCTTCACAAGGTTTGTGCCTTTGTGCTCAAATAGAACTGTCACTTTGATTGGCAGCGCCTCCAAATCATTTGGCAGATTTATCCCCCGAAGCAGGGAACGCGCAATCCTGGGATCGGCATTGACACTGTCCGAATTTAAAATTGGACCTCCCTCAGGACCTTGGAAGGAGGGGGCCAGAGTCTCGGGATTCTTGAAGCAATCGGTGATGGGACTTTAATCAGCCGCTCGTCGCATCCTACATCCACTGAGGGTTCTTCTTCGGGTGAGAGAACCTCCACCTTCACCCTGACAAGCTCGGGAGGGGACTCCTTTACCAAGGATTCCCTGGTAATTAAATGATTCCGTAGGTATTATCAGAGGCCGATGCAGGGGCCGTCAACTGAAGCACCGAAGACTCCCCCATATAGAGGCTGACAAATCCACTCTCCCGTCTCTCGGTGCGCCTAGGATCCTCCCACTCGGCAGGTACAATGTGACTTTTATGACGCTTCCTTTTCCCCTGGCCTTCCGGTCCTCAAGGAAGCTCTGGTACGTCGGCTGATACTCAAGGAGTGTCAGGGCATCTCTTCCCTCGCAGCTCAATAGGATGATGATCTCGCCTTCCGAGGCTTGCTTCTTCAGCTCTCAGAAGATCCGAAAACCATTTGTATAAAGGAACAAGTTAGAGAGGATGAAAAACAAAGCACCAAAAGTGGTAGTGAGTCATCGACTTGGATTACCCAGGCTTATTGGAATAGTATATTATTCCTCCTCCTCCAAAGTGAAGTTGTAATCTCTGTAAAGCTGGACCTATATGTTCGCCCATCTTTCAGAGTCTGACAACCTCAAGAAGTCATCCCCATAGGGCTTGCGGACGGATAGGAAGTACCTCCCGGGTGCTTGATTCCATCAAAGTGAAAACAACCCCAGGAGGTTCGACATCATGAATTCCAGGTCGTCTCTTCGGAGCAGCGACCATATGCAACCAATTATTCATTAGCTATTCACCAAAAGCTGGCTAGGAGTTAGCCAGAATGCATACAGGAAAGTCTGAAGACTCGAGTTACTAGTAACTGTCCCCGCTTGGTTACCGATAACCTTACATTTTTATCCAAAATCCCGAGACTCGGGTTACGGATAACCACTAATTACAGGTTACAGATAACCACCTAGAACAGGTTACCAATAACTACCAAGAACATGTTACCGATAACCCAATGTTTGACAATTTTTTTGGGTTTCGTTGTTCTTCTCGTTTTTTCTTAAGTTTCACTAGTCAATTCAACCTTTTCAGACTTCTAATTTGAACTATGGACTCAATCGCCCAATACCTATACACTCGGATGCACAGACGCACACAGTGTGACACAAACACACACGCCATGATACATACACTTCACACATAGCCATAGCCAAGTATAGCACACATAGACACACAGTCATGGCATAGTACACAGACACTCACCTCACAGTATGCACACAGTCACCGTCGAGCACAATATACACACACGATTCACTCACATAGCTACCCAAAATCAGACATACACATGCATATACACATATGTACCTACATCGCCACTCATCCATGATTCATAACTCCTTCTTCTTCTCTTCGATCAAACCCTTCTCTCAATCTCCTACCCCAATTTTGGGGTTTCGGCTGAGCCTCTCTCTCTGTGTCACCTTGGCAAGTATGGATGGATACGGAGTGTACTTGATCTTTAGGGACTCTGGGATTCAGACCATCTTGTGAACTATGATTTTATACGGGATGTACTTGACCTTTAGGGATCTCGCAGCTTATGAAAATGAGAATAAAATACTTACGGGATATACTTGTAATGGAATCCCCTTGTTCTTGACACTTGAGAATATTGGAACAAATGTGAAATAATGAATGGAACATTGAAATGAGAAATGGGTATGATAGATGTGCACTTACTTGGATACTTGATTCTAGTTTCTTTGGTTAATATTCTCATTCGTATGTTGGCTTGTGGAGTCACATTGTAGATGTCGGATCATTATCTTGCATTGCCTCATGCATGTTGCTTACATTTTTCTGTACATTCACACACTCGTCCACACTAGCCTAGGGCATGCTTGTTGATAGATATTCCCCTACTTTAGCATGACACGCTCTTTTTTTAAAGGTTCTGCAGGTAAGAAACCAATGTTGGAAGATTTTGAAGCTCCTTGAGTATTTGGAGTACTTTAGATGTTTTTCTTGAAAGTCATGCACTATTTATTTTGAAATACCCGGGTTGTGGGTTGTTTTAACTTATGGTCTGTAATAACTTAAATCTTGTCTTCTTTCTCTTCTATCTCTTATGTGGTTTGAACTGATAACTTAACTTTCCGCATTCACACTCGGATTTTATGAAAGTTTGGAATGGGGTGTAATTGGTATTTAGTTTGATTTAAAAATTTTGAAGAGCCTTGCTTGTTTCCCCATTTTTAATATGAATAAAAAAAATGGTTTGAAAATCCGAGGCGTGATAGAGTACTTATAACATTATAATGTTGAGCGGTTATGCTATTTTTTCTATAGAGAAATATGAGTTTTGAAAGTGTTTGAAAAATGAGAAAAACTACAGATCATAGAGTTTTCAAAAAGTAAGAGAAATGGTTTTACAAAAAAGGATTTTAAAAAGAGAAAAGAGTTGAAAAGAGAAATACGAGTCTTATGAGATTTAAATAAAGAGGAGGAGTTTTTATAACTAATAAAAAAGATTTCTAGTCATGCTATAATAGCCTTGCCATAGCATATGTACACGAGGTACAGTTGGGTCCCAACGGTCAAATTGGGCATTGCATACATGAGGTACGGTCATGCCTAATGGTTATATTGGTGAAGTCCTTACGGCTAGGATAGAGCGACAAGTGGACCCTGGTGTATTACTGATGTACTTATCTGGAATACTCATAGGGTTATAGTACTATCATAACGTGTGGTCAACAGAAATGAATGACCTTTGGCTATTGTGATTCTGAGATGAGATATTGAGATGAGTTTAAGATGGATCCTATTTGATCCTAAGAGATTTTATAAAATATTCACATATGAGTTTTTGATATGAGAAAAAGATAAAATGAGTTTTTTAAATGGAAAATAGAAAATGGAAATTATTTTTTTAAGAGTAAAAAGAGAAAAGAGATTTTAGAAATAAAAGGAATTTCAGAGTTTTAAAAGATAAGAGAAAAAAGTTTTTAAAAGAGACGTGTTTTGAGAAATATTATAATCTATAGCTATTTTGCTTCTCTTCTCTATACGGTTCTATAGTATTTCACTAAGCCGTCATACTGGCATGTTTTTACACACTTCTTTTTGTAGAAAATAAGAATCCACATGCTAGAAAGATATTTCAATGAAAGCACTTTTATTTAGTAACAGAAACTGAATTACTACAAATGAACTTTGCAACTACTAACTAGACATATCTATTTATAGACTTTACTTAAAATGTCTTAGCCTATACAATCAACTAACTTCCTAACCGATTTAACCAATGTTAGGATATTGCTGAGCTGGATACACCTAATGCTTTAATATGCTGAGTTATATATGCTGAGTTGTTGCTGAGCTGGAGCTATCCTGAACCAATGAACTGAAGCTTGTTCTATCGGAAGAACAAGCTTTTTTTATCGGTAAAGAACAACTTATGCTTGGCTGAGATCAAAGAGATTAAGCTTGTTCTTTTGGAAGAACCATCTTCCTTTATCGAAAATCCACCTTTGTATTTATATTGATATAAACACCTTAACATTCCCCCTCAAGGTCATATCGGCCAAGTCACGAGCTTGCCACAAAATAAACAACATCAACAAAAGAGGTAGATAAAATTGGAAAAGATTTTGAGTTACCAATGTGTCGCGCCAGAAAAATTCCTCCGCCTCCCTTCTTCGCTTCCGCCCATGTTTTTGGGGGTCGCATTTCTGAATGGCGTACCTTGAATTTTCGGGATTTAATGTGACGTTTGATAAATGAAAATTGATGATGGTTGGACTTACTTGATTTCAAAATGTTCAGACTTAATAACGGTTTTATAATTTCCAAGGCAATATATATCCTATTATTAATCTGTTTTTCAGAATCGCCACTCGGTATAGAGTTATGGTGTGCCAAGTCACCGGTTTTATTAGGAAAAGGTGGTCTGCGAAATCAGAAAATCAGGTTCGGAGATTTGATTACGAATGGGGAAGGTGTTAGGCACCCCATTCTCCCTTTTGGTACTTCCTTTCCAAAAGTAAATTTTCTTCCAATTTAAAAATCAATGATTTCTCGGCCAAGAGAAATAAACATAAAACTGATGTTTGAATGAATTCAGGTGGAGTTTACAGACGGGCAACGCTTTGATTTTGTTTTTGAGATTTTATGAAAAGAATTTGAAGAAAAGAATTGAATTTTGATCTTTTTGATTGTTTTTGTATTTTCGAGTCGGACGGAGGTTCGACAGCATTTTGAAAGAATGTTTCTTTTTTTGATTTTGAGATTCCAACCGAATATTGAACGATTCGGTACAACCCGACTCACAAAATATTGATGTGATCCTTAGTCAGTCAGCTACTGCAAATTTTCACTAAATGACTCGAATCAAGAAATTTTGATTTTAAAGGTATTTTTGTATGTTCTTAAACGGACAGAGATTCAACCGTGTTTTATGCAAAAATGTTTCTGTTATTGATTTTTGGGAATTCCAGAAGAATATCGGGCGACCCGGTATGAACCAATTCTCGAGATATTCTTTCGATCCAAGTCGGTTAGCTACTGCAAGTTTTCGCTGAACGTCACGAATCAAGGAATTGAGTATTTTATTTTATTTGAGAAAAGAGATTGTTCTTGTTTTTGGAAATTCCAAAAGAATGTCAAATGACTCGGCATGACCCGATTCATAAGACATTCCTTCGATCCGGATTGGTCAGCTACTGCACATTTTCACTAAACAAAACGAATCAAGGAATTAGATTTTTGATTTAATGTATTTTATTTTATTTCAGAAAAGAGATTGTTCTTGTTTTTGTAAATTCCAAAAGAATGTCAAATGAGCCGGTATGACCCGATTCATAAGGTATTCTTTCGATCCAAATCGATCAGTTACTGTAAGATTTCACTGAGCGATACGAATCAAGGAATTTAATTTCGGAATGATATTTTCTTTATGTTTCAAAGAGGGGATTGATTTTCTTAGATTTTGGGAAATCTCAAAAGATGTCAAATGGCCCGGTGTGTACCGATTCATAAGGCACTCTTTTTTATCCAAATCGGTCAGCTACTGCAAGCTTTCACTGAACGATACGAATCGAGACACTTCTTTTGTTTTTATGCTTTTTATAAATGTTTTCCTTTTCTTTTTACAAATTGAAAGAGTGAAGTGTTAAGATGAGAAGGGGAAAAAGGATCCAAATATATATGTATGTGTATTTATAAGCACGTATAACAGGATAGAATATTATATATAAGTCGTGTCGGAATATTTCCAAAATGGACGACTCATATACAATATACCGACAAGGTCGGATTTAGAAATGAAAAATAGAAATGAACGAGACGGGCTTTTGTTTTTCTCCTTTACAAACTTCAAAAAATGAAAGATTGGCTTTAACGACATGTCGCGATTGTAAGCCAAAAATTCATACGAATCAAGGAAATAAATGTTCCAAGATCTCTAATTATTTGACCGAACAGCCATTAGGCATAGCCATACGCGAGACCGAGATATCATTTAATCGAGATCTTTGAAGATCATTTCTTTGAATAAAAGAGAAAAGTGGAAAAGAAGCCAACAATAGGTTTTTGCATTTTTAAGGCGAAGACGTATTTACGTTCTTCTCGTACGTGTCGTCGAAGCAGGCATAGCCTAGCATGCGTCAAATTCTAACAAGAAGAATGACGTAAATGGTCGTCTTCTTTATTATAGATGTTTATATATATAGATAAAAGAAACATTTTCGATAGTTTTCTCGCCGGAGATATCGGAGTAGGCATAGCCGTACAAGTACCGATAGTCGGGATATACTATGAAACCGAATCTTCTTCGCTTTGATGTTTACATCGCAGCGGTTAAATGAAAAATAAAAGGAGAAATGAAAGAAAAGAAGATACCAAAAATGTTTTCTTTATATCATTACCTTGTATAATTACAATTTCCGGGAGTCCGAATTTCTAACGGTAAATTCCGTAAACTATAATAAAGTATAGTATAGGGACCGAAGTCGATATTAATACTAGTATATAGAATGGAACATCTATACCGAGAAATGACTCAAATGAAAATAAGAAAAGATAAGACGTTTATAGAATTTTCGGCAGAGGTTCGGCTGCGTTTGGTTGGTTTCGGGATTTTCGAGTAGAGGTTTGAAGGTTTTTGGAGGTTAGGATTTTGTGGCTAGGACTTTTGGTTGCTGGATTTTGGCTTGGTGAAGAAGGTTCAACTCAAGAACAAGAGTTGTTCTTGAGGGAGATGAGGTTGTAGGGCTTGAAAACGAGGATAGGGATTTATTGAAGGATTTTTGATAAGGGTTTTGGTTTTGGGGGAGCTTCTGCCCGGAATGTATTTGTGTTTGAGAGAGTGTTTTGCACTTAAATGGCTAAGGGTCTTCTCCCAAGAGGGAGGAGAGGGGTTTTCATAGATTTGGTCATGTCGCATCTATAGATGCGACATGTTGAAAAATTTTATTTTTTATTGGGAAGTGCGTAGGAAAGGTGATTTGATGCCTTGGCTTGAGTGTTGGAGTGGTAATAATATCCAATAATCCGCCGAAAATGGAAAATGTAATAAAATGAAAAAGAAAAAGAATTTCCAAAGTCTTCTCGGGTCCTGAAATTGATCCGGACATTTGATGTGCACCTGCTCGGCTCTATGCTCGGCTCCGTCTCTGAAATTTTGAAGTAGATATTCGCGATGCTTGAATTAAATCATGAATTTAGAAATTATCACGGGATTATTCCGGACACTTTTCTGAAATTCTTTGGAAACTGGCCTTTCTGCTCTGACCGGGAGAGGACGCTTCGGGCCTATGCCTTGAACTGCTTTTTATCCGTCGATTATAATTATCATTAAATGTCTGCCTCTTCAAATGCTGCTCATGAAAATTATGTTTGCTCAATTCTGACGTCGGCTCGTCGCCGCACTGAAAAATAAACGGAACGACGTTTATGCTTGACTGAATTCTGAATTTTGCTCGGATGGATTCAATATTTACGCAAACTTCTCGGTAACAAAATTGTCGTCAACTTTCCATTCCTAAACATGATTTCGGATGCTCATGTGAAATTCTGTTGATTCCGGAGCATGAAGCATGCAAAGAGGATTTTTTGTCGGCCGTTCGGTTACTGTTCGTATTGCTCCTTTGGTCGGATTGAAATTCTGACTTCGGATAAATGTTCCTCAACATTTTATCGGTGTTTGCTCACTGCTGCATTGTTGTTGGCTGCTGTCGGCATTGTTTGTGGGAAGTCCTAACATCTCGGAATTGCGTCTGGATTTGTTCGGAGGCTGATTTGACCATTTTGTTGACTTCAGGGATTGGGTCAAAATTGGGTATCAACACAATGTTTGTTGGATTTGAAATGATGAATTTTGGAAAGATGAAACAAAAAAATTGAAAATGAGCAAATCAGTGTTTATTAAGGCTCAAAATGATTTGAAAACTTCCAACAATAACGAATTTATGTCTATTATACCAGCTTTGATTCATTGAACTGGACTTAAAAAAATTAAAACTTGAATAGCTAAGCTTTTAGGCTTTAGCTTTGAGAAGAAAATTGAAATGTGAGATGAAAAACATTCAACTGATAAGTTGAGAGAAGATAAAGGCCAGATGTGGCTATGAATTAACAGTAGATAGAAATGAGAAGATGATATCAGAAGAGTTTTAGGGAAAAAATATATTTACAAACGATTGAAAATAAGTTGAGCTGTTAAGCTGAGCTGTTTAGAGAAGAAGTGAGCTAAGTTGTTAGGCATTAGCTTTGAGAAGGAATCAAAAGATTAAGAAGATTGTGAATAAAATCTAGAAACATTTGCATAAGTTATTCATGACAAATATTGAAAAGACAAGATAGAGAAAATGAATTTGTTGAGGTTTCTCAAGCAATGATGAAAGAAAATTGTTGTTGATGCCAGTTTTGGCTGAAAATTTTTAGAAAGGAGAAACTAGAATGAAGTTTTGAATAGAAAAGAAGAAAAGAAGATAGATTGAGAATAAACTTGTTGAGGTTTCTCAAGCAAGTGTTGATGAAAAATGTTGATGAATGTCGAATTTTAAAAGTTTGTCAAAGAGAAAAATGGGTTTAGCATTTAGCTGTGAAATGGCTTGGTCTGTTGTAAGCCTAAATTGTTCCTTTGTATCAATTGTTTTACCAGAAAACAAACACAGTTTTGCCGGAAGAGAATGTAGAAATCCTATTGTTGAGTAGCATCAACTGATGAATTACCGGAAAAGCAGATGTCCTTTACCAGAAAAGGAAGTAGTTCTTTCAATTGTTGAGGAGCTGTAACTGATGATTTACCAGAAAACCATATGTACTTTACAAAAAAATGTACAATCCTTCTCTTGAACCTGTAATGAACTTCATCTTCTTTAATGAGACTTGATTCCTCTAATTTTGAGTAATTGTAGATCAGAATTTCAATCAAAATGAAATTCACCCTTGTAAGCTTCAAATCGATAATTGATCCAATTAAATTCTTCATTGAAGCTTTTGATCTTCAAAGATAATACTAGTTCAGCAATAGATGTTGTGATTATTCAAGGAGATGACTGACCAGTCAATAGATCAATAGCAGTTTACGAACATTGTTGATCTGATTAGAGATTATAAAACACATAATCAATCAAATCATGAACTATATTTAGTGGATTAGCTGAGAACTGATTTCTCCTCAAATTAGTTGTGTAAATTCAATAGTAATTTGATTAATTTGATTTAGAAGATGAGATTGTTCAAATCTAAATCGCTTTTAGTTGTTTGAACTTCAGCTGATCTGCACTGCAGAAAGAACAATGTTCAAGTGAAGTGAAACAGACCAGATCTTGATATGTGAGCTTGATCGATGATAGATTGAAGTGAGATTGAATGATTGATAAAGAAGATGATCACAGGATCTCACTCGCTAGAGTTTGGATGGCTCTAATACCATGTAGAAAATAAGAATTCAGATGCTAGAAAGATATTTCAATGAAAGCACTTTTATTTAGTAATAGAAACTGAATTACTACAAATGAACTTTGCAACTGATTCTGCTTGCTGATCTACTAACTATACATATCTATTTATAGAGTTTACTTAAACCACCTTAGCCTATACAATCAACTAACTTTCTAACCGACTTTGTGAGATCCATATTTCATATTAGGAATATTAATAATTAATAATCAATGATTTAGAGTAAATTAATATTATATTGGGCTTAGGAAAAGATTAAAGAATTGTGGGAAATTTTGAGGAAT
>NMUG010008090.1:0-11790 GCA_002855965.1 Monotropa hypopitys | reverse complement strand
CAAATCTCTTGGTTTAGGTCACTGGTGAAATCTAGTAACCTTCGTGATTTGAATCAAGGAATAATCTATGAATCGGTACTTTGCCGGATCATTTATTATTCCTTCGAGATTTCAAAAAAACTAGAAAATGAACAAAACACGCCAAAATTCTGTCTGTTTGTAGAAAATCACAAAAATAAATGAACTCACCTTTTGGAAAAATTCTACTTCTCTTGGCCGAGAAAATATTTTTGAATTAGGTTAATAAAGTTTGATTTGGAAAATGAAGTACCGAAAGGGCGATGTAGGGTGCCTAACACCTTCCCTACTCGTAACAGTAAATCCTCGAACCTGAAACTCTGGAATTTCGCAGACTAAACCTTTTCAAAAACCGGTGACTTGGCACACCATAACTCTATGCCAGGTGGCGACTCCGAAAAACAGATTAATAATAAAATGTATATTGCTTTGGCGATTGCAATTTGTTATTAATTTGACATTTTAAAGTTAAAAATCCAGTTGTCCCTTTTTACATTAAAACCCGTCGCATTCAAGCCAACAAAAGAAAATATAGTATGGGAATTCCCCCTTCCACACAATCTCCCTCGCGCTCGTCGTCGTAGGAGGAAGGTTGGGGAAGACCGGAAAATTTTCGGGGCGCGACATTTGGGATAGCTTTCATTAAGAACAAGGAAATCTAGAAGTCTAAAGAAATTTCTATTCAGGTGAATCTCTATATACTGGTCTACTCGTATTTTTTCAAGTGCATTTCTTTTGAAATTATACTTATGGTTATTGAACCCGAAATGATATGATATTTCCAAAGAAGATTTTGAATAGATAGATTATGCACAAACTCTCTTATCCATGGATGAACAAATTGGAATTTTGTTTGATAAATCGTTTTATGAAATTCCACACGACAGGGAATTATAAAGAATTAAAGAGAGAAAGAAATTGAAATGGAGATGAAACGGAAATGAGATGCTCATACGACAAAGGCGCGAATGTGAGCCTTTAATGAAATACTTATACAACTGAAGCATAAGGCCTAGAAATATGTTTATACGACAGAAACATAAGGCATGATGTACTGAATTGCTTATATGACAATAGCATAATGTCATGAATGTCTACGCTTATACGACACAAGCAAAGATATGAATGTTGAATGCTCATACAACGAGGGCAAGATAATGAAATGTTCCTACTATTGAGCCTATACGACAAAGGCCAATTCAATCCGAATTATGATGAACTATATTGGAGATGGATGTACAGGTTGGCATATGATCCCAGCAAAAAGGGAAATTGTGATAAAGCATTTTATTCTATTGAGCCTTTGAGCCATATTTTGTCTGTGGAACTAATCTTGCAAGAAATATTGTTAATCCATGAAACTTGTACTGCAGTATGTAGCGATTCACTCTAGCTTTATAGCTTATGCATTTTCTAAAACCATTTTCAGGTCAGGATGAAGAATGAAGTGGCAGTCCTTGTTTAATGATGTTTTGGAGACCTGTTGTAGTACTTTTGATGTATTGGCTATTTTAAAGCCTAATGTTGTAATCCTGGAAATTAATGAGAACATCTATATCACTGCTCTGGTTTTTGTTCACACGCTTCCGCAAATTATATGGTTAAGAAATTCTTCAACTCTTTTATCTAGGCCTTTAGCGAGCTTGCTCGTTGGTTGGTCATGTACTCATTCCGAGATCGGGATGGGTTGTGACAGAAGTGGTATTAGAGCTCGAGTTGATGAATTTCTGAACAAACCAGAGCCAGGAAGCAAGGCACTCACTTAGAAGCACAAATATGACATTTGGAGATAAATTATATTGAGGATGCATACTTATACTATGAGTTTTGTAGCTATGTCTGGTAGCGACTCTGATCACGATGACTATTCTAGTGACGATTCTGACAATCATCAAGAGGGTGGACTAGCAGAAATATTTCCTTTGGAAGGAGAAGCAACGGAAGCAAGGCTTGTAACAGTCCCAAAATTTGAGACATTTTTTTTTTAAAATAAACATTGGGACGTGTTAGAAGTAGGCAACGAGTGTCCAACAAAGGTAAAGCAATCTACCACACACACACACACACCCGCTACGCTACTTATTACATTACATGCTTTCTTGCTAGAAATGAAATACAACTAAAAAGAGGCAAAAAGGGTTTTATAACATAACCATGTACAACAGTACCTCAACCAAAAGAGAAAAGGCCAAATGGGATTTTATATGATAATCCCGTACAACGCGGCCAACAGTAAAGAAAGAAAGAACAGTACAGTAAAGAACAGCTACAGCCTGCAGTCTACAGTCCACTATGGTCACCAAGTCCTGTAAAGGATCCAGCCGCTACTCCAAGTAAAGTGCAAGAGACCCTACAAAAGTAGAGGGTCAGGCACCACCGCCTGGTAGAGATAATCCATCTCCAAACGTCTATACTACTGGGGTGCACGTGAGTGACAGTACAAAGAATGTAAATGATGCAATGCTATGGATCTCATTATATTTAAACCATTTCCTTTTCTTTCAAAATTCCACATTTGACTCATCGTAAAGAAAAGTAGTAAACCACTGTGTCTGACCAAGACTCAAAAGAGAAGTACCACACGTCCAATATCTACCAAATTGTTGCCTAGACAAGGCCTAAGGGAATCGTGTCGAGTGTCGACTTACACTAAGTAAAAGACTCGTTTTCTGTATTTAAACGTATTCCAATTCCCATTATATTCCAAGTTCTACTTGTATTCCATTTCCGTGCCTTCTAGTAGGAGCAAGGCAAATATCAATCACAATCCATCACAGAGTCTCGGCTAGTTCTGCATCAGGGCTCGTCAACCCCTTATCGTGTAGTTCCTGTTTCCCCCGGCTCACCGGGAAGGTCCAGTCAGACCTCCATTGCGCAATGTCGTGTTCCACTCCAAACAATGACACAAGGTAAGAAACCCGAGTCAATAGCCACTCATCAGTATCCAGTCCTCCTATAGAGTAAACAGTCTCCTCGTAAAGAGTCATGTGTCACATTTTATCATTTTATACCAACATTCCATGCGACCTAGGGACGTACCAACCAAAAATATGACTTTTATTCCATTCTTTCCAAATCAATTCCGTTTATTCACAAAACGTCCATTTCCAAAACATTTCCGTTTATCCACAAAACGTCCATTTCCAAACATTTCCGTTTATCCACAAAACGTCCATTTCCAAAACACTTCCGTTTATTCACAAAACGTGTCGATCGTTCACAAACCATTCCACTTAGTTCGATTTTCCACAAAACGTGTCAAAACACCATTTGACCCACAAACTAACCGAGAGTGTCTAAAACAAGGAAAAGATCGAACTCAGAACCAAACAACCAACGTCCTAGGGAGAACGCGACGACCCTAGTCAAAACTCAACGCGACCATTTCAAGTGAACGACAACACCTTACTACTGATTATACGGATATACAAGACTTGACAGAATTTTATAAAAACGAACGAAAAGGGCGTAACACGCCAACAGTACAAATGAGAGGGATTGAAAACTCTACCTCAACTGGAGTTTCTGAAACAATTGCCGACACTGGATTTGCTAGAAATTTCGGCATGAACCTGCTCAAAATAGGACAAACGCACTAAGGCGCCAACACAACAACAACGCAGGAATCCAACAATATCACACCTCCTACTTACTTAATTTACTGATTACGATTTAACGAAAATCAACAGAGGAGAAGATATACCTGCCGAAGCGACCACTAGCAGTGGTCAAGGCCTAGAACGTCGCGTGTCACTGAATATCGTTGTCGCTCGCTAAGTCGCTTTCCTGAAGAACCCAATGACAGACAATCACTATCGATGACAAATGATTCGGAACACTGAAAGGAGAAAACATAGGCTTACCCACTTACGCGAAGTCTCGCGGTTGGCTGAATCTCAATCGTCACGCACCAACAAGGCCACACAGTCAACCCCTGCACGTACAGTCACATACAGCTAATCAGGTGCCCGCAAACATACAGTTTCGCATACAGTAAGCTCATGTATATGAATCGAATGAATAGTGTATACCTCGTACAGTTGATGATACACCTTTGTCGCGAACCGCGAACTCGAGCCTGGACCGCCATCGTCGCGCGAACTCCGCCAGTGCTGACTGTATCTGTCTCTTCACCCGTCACCACCCACACTACGCTTACACCACTGCGCCACCACACGTCGTCGCTACACCACCCAAAATCACCAATACACCACAACCACCCACAAACCACTACCACCACCACCACCCAAACCGCCATTACCACCACCACTCACCCAAACCGCCATTACCACCACCACTCACGACTGTGCAGAGAGGGGAGGCGGGGTAGAGAGAGGGAGAGGGAGAGATTGGTGCGAGGTGGAGAGGGAGGGAGAAAGCAATCGGGATAGTGGGGGAGGGGAGGAGCCGCGCGCTCCGGGAGAGGGGGAGGGAGAGGTTGACCGGCGCAGGGAGAGGAGAGGGAGAGGCTGAGAGTGAGAGGGCTGGAGGAGGGAGAGTGAGGTCGGGAACAATGGGGGAGGGGAGGAGAGGAGTGTTGCGGCGCAAAAAAATGGGGGAACCCCTAAGGGTTTTGCCAAAGAAGAAGGGGATACGGGGGGTCCTGACTCCCCCTATATCAAATCACAATATAATCCTTTTTTTATTTTCTATAATTATTTATTTATTTTTTTGATTTTTGTGTTAAAAGAATTTAATTACAACACCTACTTCTTTCGAACGAATCCCGAGGGTCAATACGTGACCCGAATTCCGCCACAAGGACTGGCCCGCACTCAGAACACAAAACCTCACAACCCAAGACTTGTCTCACTCAGACAGGGTCAGTAGAGTAAAATCTGAACCGTACAGAACCAAACGACACTAAAATTAAATCCCGAGAAAGGTTTAATTAATTTTAATCATTATATTTTTTTTGAAACGGAGGAAAAAATAGCTAAAATTTCCGGAGTGTTACAAACTACCCTCCTTACAAAAATTTTGTCCTCTAAATTTCCAAGGTAGAAGAATCGAACCGCAATACCACAAACGGAACAACGCCCCAAAGCACCAAACGCGTAAAGGGGTTCGCAAAGAGAACCGGTAACAACAACGAGGAGGTTTTTAATCGAAACAACTCCACCAATGAACAAACAGTGCCAAAAGAGATCCGCAATCGACAACAATTTCACCCAAGACAACGCCCCCACAACAACCGCAAACTGAACAAACCGCAAACTTCCTTAAACGAGCAACACAATGCAAGGTAAGGAGTACATCGCAAAATAACATGCCGAAGAAGAACCGATATTACACAAACAATATCGTCTTCGAGAGAGTCAAGAGTTTTCAAAGAAATAATTTTCATGCAACCATGAGTTTCCAAACCGATCAAGCAAGCTAGAACGCGCATTTTTGAACAAGGACACGATACGGAGGTTAAACTACAAGAATATTGCCCCGAAAAATTTTAGAGAAATTCCACAAAATTCTAGAATATGCCACAATACAATGTGGACATGCCGGAAAGATTTCCGAGTGCCGAAACATCAAGGATATGAGGGGACACGGCACGGATACGCTGACACGCGAAGGACACGCCGACACGCGAAGGACACGCCGAGGACACGCCGAGGACACGCCGGTACGACAGGACACGCCGATATAGTAAGGACACGGCTAGGATACTCCGATACGCCGAGGATACTCCGGTACGGTACCGATATGCAGATACGGTACGGATACGATACGGGTACTCCGATTTTTCCAAATGTTTTTCTAAAAATTCTAGAAAAATAAAAGAGTGATTTTCGACTACCGCAAAGAAGTCCACAATGACTTTATCACCACGAACGCACGAAACAACCCTGAAATACGTTTTCGAACTAAGTAGGAATAATACAACCGACACGAAGCGGGATTTGAAAGCAAGACAACCCGCAAGGGATGGTCACGCAACAACCGTGCCACCCAAATCACACCAAACAACCACAACGCCACCAAAAGAAGAACCAAACAGTCAAAATCTCACAAACCAACCCGCACACACCTAGCGTGTTACTAGAATGACTATGAAGTTTGATTTGAGATGTGCTGGCCAGTCACCTTCTCAAAACAATCCTTCATGTTCATTCCTACACCACATGACACGGACTACACACACCGGTCATGACAAACATCACCACAATCCAAGTCGGTGCAGTCGGCTTCAAAAGACACAAATGTTCTACCCAACACTCACAACACAGCTGCACAACACAAAAGTGAACTCATCTCATTGATCACACCAATCACAAACCAATCCCACAACACACTCTCAAACAAGCTCCAAAGAGAGACAGCATCGGAGAACAGAAGTGTCCAAACGCCAAAGGACACGATGCCAACGGGTACGACAACAATCAGGATTCGCACGAAGACATGGCGAACAAGAACGAACGCAAAAAGACAACCCGTAAGATAAGAGTGCGCCAAACAAGGATACGGTTTCCGAAAACAAGTTCTACGAAGTAGATGCTTCTCTACGCGCGAGAAGAACAACACGTCACCGACAAGACGAAGTCAAAAGGATTACCCAAACACAAATCACCTTCTACAACCTTATGCCCAAATGAGAAGCAAACCCTATTCTCGTCTTCAAATCCCAAGCAAATGCACAACACCTCAATACATCGACCAAATCACTCCTTTCTTCCAAAACAAAGACTTCAAGTCAATTTTGCATCCCAACTCTACGTCACCAACCAAGGTGTCTACACTTCTACCTCTTGATCCATAATCATTTACTCTCCACATTATCATCCAATAAGGCGAGAACCCAAATTCCACTTCTAGGAAGAACCACAAGACAGTCACACACGTGCTATCACTCCAAAACATCAAGAGAAAACTAAAATCCTCAAACCACTTTCCCAGCTCATAACACAACTACAGCCACGACAACTCATCAACAAACACCAAGGCACCTCAAAAGAAGGTTTAACACTCAATTGTCACAACAAACCCAACAACCAAATGAGACAATTTCAACACAAGGCTATTTCTCAAGTCGTTCCACAATCCAATTAACCAAACAACCCAAATAATCAAGTAACTATCTAACCATCAGTAGACCTACACAACTCAGTCCATCTCGTAAAACTTCAAGTCACAACTTAGGGCTACCACAAGAACAAGATACCACACTAGAATTCTTTCGTCCTTCTCAATCAACCAAGAAGTACTGCAACTGCAAGGCAATAAGTTCAACACAAATCCTCAAAGAACCTCAAACCACAAGCCAAACTCAACTCTCGCATCAAGGAAGGGTAGAGCACTACCACCACTAACATCGACTACTTGGAACTAGTCCGCAAGGGGAACCTACCAATCCGAGGCTACTTCACATCCCAAGTGAGTCTCACACAACCTCTGCTACTACAAGGCCTTACTACACCGAGACATCCTTACTTTCCAAAAAGTCACAACCACTAAACCACCAAGTGCTAACACACCATGAGCAACCACTAGTCGCAATCTCACAAGTAAGTTCATTCCGAGATTCTACAACTTACACAAGGAACAAAACAAGACAGGGAGATCAAATCAATCCCAAGAGTGAACATCCGTCAACAACCAGACTATCGGACAAGAAGCCAACCACGCAACTGGAATGGGAGCCAAAACTCAACCACCAGGAAACAGTTGGAGCCAACAGGGCAAACGACAAACTCTAAAGATCAACGTCCAGAAGAGAAATGGAATTCAAGGCTCACTCGCAAGAGCACCACCACTTTTCAACTGCAAAGAACGATTTCCAATCATCAACGTCAAGAAGAATGACAATCTTCTACCAAGAATATTACCCGAGGAGTTCATTCGGGATCACGAGAGAGAACTCAAGAGTCGGTTAACCAATCGCACGCAGAATTTTCATCCTCACTAGGAGAGCAAACGAGAATCCATCAACAAGCCGTCATAAAGTCCAACATCCACTGCAAGAGATAGGCTCAAAAGCCACGACGACGACAACGAAGATTTGCTTCCTATGAAGGGATAGGCTCGACAAGCCATAACTAAAGCCACCAACGACCGATATCGAGTAACAAGAAGTCAAATCTTCACAAGAGCTAACGAAGGAACTCATTCGCACTATAAGAACTAGGAACTCGAAACAGTTCACCACACAGAGTAGGTGACAACACTACCAATGAGAGGATATTCCAGGAACACACAAGTCCAATATCGATAGGATCCTCTAACGAACGCCAAGACAGGCCCAAAAGTCACCTTAACAGAGATAGGATTTTACTCAAAATCCTAAAATAACAACAAGTAGGCCAACTCAAAGAAGTAGACACCACGTATTTCCAAACCATTTTGTTATTTCGAGTTATAAAAACTTGTTGCTTTAATGAGATCCATGCAATGCACATACATTCAATGCCTAGATACACATGCCATACACCCTAAATGCAATCCCTCAGAGCTACACAAAAGAAATGCTGCGCTCATTGAGACTAAAAGTCTCACCCAAGTCCGAGGTAAATCGGAACTAGCGCTTTGATACCAACTGTAACAGTCCCAAAATTTGAGACATGTTTTTTTTTTAAAATAAACATTGGGACGTGTTAGAAGTAGGCAACGAGTGTCCAACAAAAGTAAAGCAATCTACCACACACATACACACCCGCTACGCTACTTATTACATTACATGCTTGCTTGCTACAAATGAAATACAACTAAAAAGAGGCAAAAAAAAGGGTTTTATAACATAACCCTGTACAACAGTACCTCAACCAAAAGAGAAAAGGCCAAATGGGATTTTATATGATAATCTCGTACAACGCGGCCAACAATAAAAAAAGAAAGAACAGTACAGTAAAGAACAGCTACAGCCTGTAGTCTACAGTCCACTATGGTCACCAAGTCCTATAAAGGATCTAGCCGCTACTCCAAGTAAGTGCAAGAGACCCTACAAAAGTAGAGGGTCAGGCACCACTGTCTGGTAGAGATAATCCATCTCCAAACGTCTATACTACTGGGGTGCACGTGAGTGACAGTACAAAGAATGTAAATGATGCAATGCTATGGATCTCATTATATTTAAACCATTTCCTTTTCTCTCAAAATTCCACATTTGACTCATCGTAAAGAAATTTGTAAACCACTGTGTATGACCAAGACTCAAAACAGAAGTAGCACACGTCCAATATCTACCAAACTGTTGCCTAGACAAGGCCAAAGGGAATCGTGTCAAGTGTCGACTTACACTAAGTAAAAGACTCGTTTTCCGTATTTAAACGTATTCCAATTCCCATTATATTCCAAGTTCTACTTGATATTCCATTTTCGTGCCTTCTAGTAGGAGCAAGGCAAATATCAATCACAATCCATCACAGAGTCTCGGCTAGTTCCGCATCAGGGCTCGTCAATCCCTTATCGTGTAGTTCCTGTTTTTCCCGGCTCACCGGGAAGGTCCATCATACCTCCATTGCGCAATATCGTGTGCCACTCCAAACAATGACACAAGGTAAGAAACCCGAGTCCAGTCCTCCTATAGAGTAAATAGTCTCCTCGTAAAGAGTCACATATCACATTTTATCATTTTATACCAACATTCCATGCGACCTAGGGACGTACCAACCAAAAATGTGACTTTTATTCCATTCTTTCCAAATCAATTCCGTTTATTCACAAAACGTCCATTTCCAAAACATTTCCGTGTATCCACAAAATCATCATTTCCAAACATTTCCGTTTATCCACAAAACGTCCATTTCTAAAACACTTCCGTTTATTCACAAAACGTGTCGATCGTTCACAAACCATTCCACTTAGTTCGATTTTCCACAAAACGTGTCAAAACACCATTTGACCCACAAACTAACCGAGAGTGTCTAAAACAAGGAAAAGATCGAACTCAGAACCAAACAACCAACGTCCTAGGGAGAACGCGACGACCCTAGTCAAAACTCAACGCGACCATTTCAAGTGAACGACAACACCTTGCTACTGATTATACGGATATACAAGACTTGAAAGAATTTTATAAAAACGAACGAGAAGGGCATAACACGCCAACAGTACAAACGAGAGGGATAGAAAACTCTACCTCAACTGGAGTTTCTGAAACAATTGCCGACACTGGATTTGCTAGAAATTTCGGCATGAACCTGCTCAAAATAGGACAAACGCACTAAGGCGCCAACACAACAACAATGCAGGAATCCAACAATATCACACCTCCTACTTACTTAATTTACTTATTACGATTTAACGAAAATCAACAGAGGAGAAGATATACCTGCCAAAGCGACCACTAGCGGTGGTCAAGGCCTAGAACGTCGCGTGTCACTGAATATCATTGTCGCTCACTAAGTCGCTTTCCTGAAGAACCCAATGACAGACAATCACTATCGACGACAAATGATTCGGAACACTGAAAGGAGAAAATATAGGCTTACCCACTTACGCGAAGTCTCGCGGTTGACTGAATCTCAATCGTCACGCACCAACAAGGCCACACAGTCAACCTCTGCACGTACAGTCACATACAGCTAATCAGGTGCCCGCAAACATATAGTTTTGCATACAGTAAGCTCACGTATATGAATCGAATGAATAGTGTATACCTCGTACAGTTGACGATACACCTTTGTCGCGAACCGCGAACTCGAGCCTGGACCGCCATCGTCGCGCGAACTCCGCCAGTGCTGACTGTAGCCGTCTCTACACCCGTCACCACCCACACTATGCTTACACCGCTACGCCACCACACGTCGTCGCTACACCACCCAAAATCGCCAATACACCACAACCACCCACAAACCACTACCACCACCACCACCCAAACCGCCATTACCACCACCACTCACCCAAACCGCCATTACCACCACCACTCATGACAGCGCAGAGAGGGGAGGCGGGGCAGAGAGAGGGAGAGGGAGAGATTGGTGCGAGGTGGAGAGGGAGGGAGAAAGCAATCGGGATAGTGGGGCAGGGGAGGAGCCGCGCGCTCCGGGAGAGGGAGAGGGAGAGGTTGGCCGGCGCAGGGAGAGGCCGAGAGTGAGAGGGCTGGAGGAGGGAGAGTGAGGTCGGGAGCAATGGGGGAGGGGAGGAGAGGAGTGTTGCGGCACAAAAAATGGGGGAACCCCTAAGGGTTTTACCGAAGAAGAAGGGGATACGGGGGGTCCTGACTCCCCCTGTATCAAATCACAATATAATCCTTTTTTTATTTTCTATAATTATTTATTTATTTTTTTGATTTTTGTGTTAAAAGAATTTAATTACAACACCTACTTCTTTCGAACGAATCCCGAGGGTCAATACGTGACCCGAATTCCGCCACAAGGACTGGCCCGCACTCAGAACACAAAACCTCACAACCCAAGACTTGTCTCACTCAGACAGGGTCAGTAGAGTGAAATCTGAACCGTACAGAACCAAACGACACTAAAATTAAATCCCGAGAAAGGTTTAATTAATTTTAATCATTATATTTTTTTTGAAATGGAGGGGAAAATAGCTAAAATTTCCGGAGTGTTATTTTTAAGTTGGCTTTGTCGGATTACTTGACATTTCTTTTGGAATTTAAAAATCAAAGACATTCAAATAATCAATTTCTTGGTACATGAATCTCTCAGTGAATTTAAATAACCATTAGATTCAGATCCGAAGAAAATAATTTGTAATTCTTTTTTGCCAGATTACTTGATATTTCTTCCAGAATTTAAAAAAATTAAAAACATTTTAATTATCAGTTCTATAATCTGAATTGCTGGCGAATTAAATAACCGGATATATTGCATCGAG